>JANTOQ010233698.1:0-13628 GCA_027564595.1 Bythotiara depressa | reverse complement strand
GGGGGGGTTGGAAACTCACCTCAATAATTAATGGTCGGGGGGTTGGAATAAGAATGTCCTGGGTCGAAAAATTAATTAGCGGGGGGGAGGGGGGCGTCTATTAGGCACCAGAGAGTAAATGAAGACTGGGGAGTACTTATTTAGGGGAGTAGTTTTTTACGGTGACACCGGTATGGATCCACCCCTGAGTATATTCTTTAGAAACAAGTGAATTTGCATTGTGCCATGGTAACCATGAAGTTCCCTACACAGCAATTGGCGATCCTGTCAGGACATTTGCACAGTTCGAAAAGAGGACATACAGTATAATATGAAAGACTCAACGAAATTATGAAAATACTGAACAGTACAATAGATAAAGTAACTGACCTATTGAGAAGGACAGCAACCTGGAAGAAGTGCACCGGTGGTCACAGCAAGCATTGGGAAAGATGCCTGATATCATCTTGGAACGATGAAAGCAGTGCAGGACAGAAGAAAGAAGCTAAAAAAATTGGAATCAAGAAAGAATTATAGGAAAAGAGCAGAGAGGGAAATTTATATAAGAAGAAGAATAGCTCACAAACAGAAACAAAATATTCGATCAATAACAAAATATGCAGTGGGACTTGGCACAAAGGAGACAAAATATGGAAGCGCACCATTAATCTTCAGAAGCAAGTGTACATGAAAACAAGCCTCAATCAGTAAAATGGAAGAACTACACTATCACATCACGTACACTGGTGTCTACCAATTTTCAGTAGTGACCAGCTGCTATTGCATCTTAATGTTTAGCTACTTGTTTGATGATATCTTGGGGTTACCTCACACTGAAAAAAGATTCTACTTCAAACTTATGGGAAGGAGCACAAAGTTTGCGAAGCTTTGATGAAAGACCTGGAGATTCTGAATACCATTCGACAAAATTACTATTTGAAGATGTGGAATCTGTTAACAAGCACCGTCCGATAATACTTGACACCATGGAGAAGTTGAGCCCTGCGCAGTGTACTCCTTGCTTGATATGTTATGAGAGTTATGTGAGAAAAGGGAAGCCAACATCGAAAGAGAAATAGGAGAAATCACTGAGGAGGACAGACTTCTACTAATGAAGCAACATGATTATACACTCTGTGTATGACTCTGAAGAACACAAATTTATTGATTGCACCATTGTTCTTACCATTACCACAGGTAAACATTAACAAAGATATGCTTCAACTACACAGGATTTGGTAATCAAGCTAATCGTCGAGGCTGTGAAAAATGTGGAGAAAATCGTCACACCTTATGTGAGAAAGCAAATACATCAGAATTTGAAAAACAGAAAAAGAAAGGTCTGTAAGTCTTTGTAGGTAGCAGCACAATACACTCGACGGTTAAATGTAAACGGAGGGGCGCGCACGAGTAACGATGGATACCGATACCGGTAGTTATCTGTATAGATCTAATCAGAAGATTAAACATCAAAGAGAGAGAATAGAAGAAAATAATTAAATGTATACGCCATACAGGGGTGTTCTAAGAAACAGGTGTTCTAGAGGTTTGTCAGGCACTAGAAGAAGTGAAGTAGTCTTAATACCAAGTACCTTGTTGGAGGTGATATGGGATTAAACTAATTATATAGGTTGGGTTGTCTTTGTTGGAGGGATTTAGAAGAAAATCACCATATTATCGTTGCTAAAATAATTGCTTTCTCTCTCTTGAATTTATGTACTGACGTCAATGTTTTAGTACCTGCATCTACGAAATTGTTTGATATAAATAAGGATTTCTGTACGAAAGTGTGATATCAGAAGTTTGACTCTTTTTTGTGTATAGCGATTACGCAGACTGAATCTAGTTGCGCGTTTATTTTCAATATGTTTGAGTTCTCTTTAAAGGAGAACGGAGGTTTCAAAATAACCAAATCTAAATTTGTTCATTACAATGCAAAAATCAATATTAGAAAGTTTAACGCGAAAAAGCTTTTCACTTCGAAAGATATTTTCTTTCAAAGTCAGGTAATATTGCCTCACGCTGCTCGCCATTTTATCATCGTCCACAAAAAATGAAAAAGACTGAGCACTAATTCCGCGATGTCATTTAAGCGACATATCAAAAGAAGCCGAGTTGATTTCAGTGTTGTTGTTATCAGCAAGGATATATAAGAGAACTGGATATGCAACGCATTGTTCTAGATGAAAGGTACCGCCATTCAGGCGAGTATCCGAAAAACTTTCGCGCCGAAATAAACGTCACGAGAGCCGACAAATTGTCGTCGTTTTTTATCAACAATTATCTGATTAGCTTTTAAGTTGGATTTTATCACTCTAGTTAAAAAAAATAATCCCAGAATGCGGTAACCATTTAGATTTGCACGATTAGTACTGACTGAGACAGAGGAAAGAAGGAAGGAAGGGTGAGTTTTTTGCAATGGAAAGTGGGAATGTTTTGACGTCGTTGCTGATGAATATAGCGTATATGGCACACAAAACTTGTTATAAACCTATAAGCATATTTTCTTTGGCTCTGTCAAAAATATTATATACCAAGGAAGGTCCAATATACTTTTTTCTGAAGGAAACTTAGACCCTCACACTGGAAGTTGTTCCCTCACGAAGGTCGAAATATGTAAATATGCAGCATAAAACTGTCGGATTTTCCCCATTTTTGACTCATTTACCTCTGCTGGTTTGGTATGGTACGGCAGAAGAATGTTTCACGCGGTGGTTACTGCAGAAAAGGGCTTGAAATATTTAGCTAAAAGATTTTTACTTTACCCAGTGGAAATAATATAATAATATAATTATATATAATGACTATAAACACCGAAGCAGTCACAAGCAATGGAGCTATTTAAAAAATATTAGATGTTCTGAAACATGAGGAGTTTTTTCGAACTGACGACTGAGCTGAAGAAAAAACAAAACAAAAAATTCAGATAAAATTGAATTCTCAAATTTCATAGTGTCCTTAAACTTTTCTTTTGTTCATTTTTTGTTTCTGATAGCTGAACGATGTTGTTGTTGTATTACATTTAATTTCCATTTCCATGCTAGCATTGGTAAGACAAGATGGCCTAAATATACATTCTGTTTTTTCCAAACGCTTTGTGATCATACCTAACTTTGGAAATTTGGGTCAACAGGTAAATGCCTAAAAATGTGGCATGAATACGCAGATATATAGTGTCAGAAACAATAGAACTCCATTGTTGAGTGGTTAGAAAAGTAGTAGGCAAAGTTTAGGTATCTAATTAAGAGATCTCTGACCAAGGAAAAACATAAAATATAACATATCTTTTTCTGCTGGTAACTGCAAATATATTAATTTTAATTTGTGTGATAATAAGTTGTTACATAGCTACAACATATAAAACATCCGAAGCAAGTAAGCCTTTATAACTCCAGATAAAAAAACATTTTCACGTTTCTCCCAGTCAAACTACCATAGTTTAATTTATAAATTTTATATATAAGGGCTTGGAATTATGATTACTAAAAACACTCACTTACAGTAGCATAACATTATTGGAAGGAAATAAAGTACGAAGTGAGAAGTTTGATTTTTTCAGTTGAAAAGCTGTTACCGCTGAACAAATATGATGTATTCTTTGGTGTTTTTGGTGTTTGCAGGTCACATACCAAATTCATATCCAGAAAGCGATTTTGGTGTCTTGTAGGTCACATAGCAAATTCGTATTCAGAAAGTGTTTTTGATTTCTTGCAGGTCACATAGCAAAGTCGTATCCAGAAATAAATTTAACTTCCTAACAGATCACTACTATTTTAAAATACACCTTACTTAAATTTATATATTTTACCTTTCACCATATCTCTCAGGTTTTTACTTTACTACATATTTTGTCAAATAGTTCGCTTTGATGTACATGGTTTTATGTCACAAAAGGACAGCTTAAAGCAGTGATGGATATATAAATTTGTTATTTTTTGCTTCCTGGTGTGACATGTTAGTTTCTGTGTACTTGACACATAATTGTAGCAAAGAGATTGTACTAGTTCTCAACATATTCCAATTTTAGAGATGTTTAAGTTGGTTGGTTGAAAATGATGACATTTTATTTATATTAGTGGGCGATGTGTTTTAGAAGCAAAATCTAATGACTTTTTTATTATTCAAATGATCAATGTAAAATAAAATCAGGTTTAGACATTTTTTTCCTGTTGTGCTTTTCGGGCCAGATCAAACATAATGTTTTTTTACAAAGATTGACCAGAACAGTGGAAGAGAAAAAGTGGAGTTTTCAAGTTATTAAAACTGAAAATGTAAATAAGCTATGTGGTGGAGCTCAACAAACTATATAGGATTATATATATTTTTAAATTATACAGCTTTTTGTTTATTTTACCAAATGTCACAATTGAGTCAAAAAGTCATTTTTCTCATTTTCGGCTCCTTTCTAGGCTCAATTAGTCTATACGTAATACTACTTCATGTAAAATGAAATAAAAATAAATAAAAAACAACACGTTTTTTGTGGTCTGATTTGGTCTGGAAAACACAGCAACATTCTTAATTCAATGGCTGTCACAAAAAAATTGGGACTTTGCTCTAAATTACACCTTTGCAATGTGTAGCGTTTGTTATATTAACACAAAGAGTTCAAATAACTGTTCACAGTTTACAATATTTCATTCGCATCACCTCACAATCAGCATGTACCTTTACAAGGCCATTATTGCTAAGAATTTTTTTTATTTGAACCACATAGAAAATAAAATCCATAACTGCATCTCTGTTCATAACTTACATTCAAGCTAATATATCATGGACGTAAATCCAACAGCAAAAATATGATCTGGCAGCCCATGGTGCAAAATGTGGACTGCATTGACGTTCTTCCACACTTTGCATTCATCCTGACCATGTCAAAAAGAAAGGACCAACGACGCGACTATTGACCGAGTCAGAGTTTAATATCACGATACAGCAGTATTCTCAGATGTTCGTCCCATTTCTTGCACGCACCATGGCTATTTTCACATATGTTACTTTCTTTGCTCAATGAAAAGAAGTGCTATACAACTAGTGTGTTTTCAGGACATGGCTTATAGTTTTCCACCAGAACCATTATTAAAACCGCTAATATTAATATATGAACTGTGAGAGACAATGAAAAGTAATACCATTTTCTACAAGTGTGAAATGAAAAATTCCTTTATAGCCCAAATTCCGAAACCTAGTTTTCAGGTTATGACCAATAGTTCTTTAACCAAAAGTCATCATTAAATTTACCTGCTGAGGGAGTTCTTATGTAGATAGTGTGGAAAATAGGCTGTTATAGGCAGTTTCACCTATTTGAAGTAGTTTTTTATTCTAATTATTACTTGAGCTCATTGTACAGTCTGCTTATTATTTAGCGATTATTAGGCTTCTTGCATGGTTTTGAGCTATGATGTTAAGCCAAATGAACAATTGCCAATATTATATTATAGTATAGGTAGGTAGTATAATGTAATTTATGTCTAAGACATTAATGTAGTTGTTTGACGTCTCAGACCTAATAGAGTTACAAGTTCTGCAAGAATTGATCTGTGGCAAATTTTCATATTTTCAGGCAATGCCTTTGAGTTCCAACAAGTACTCCCAGTAGCCTTCCATTTGAAAAACAAATCGCATCTTGTAAATGTTTCCTACTCTCTAATACACTATCATTTTAAAATGATCATTTCAAATTTCATCGGAGTCCGACTTGTTTTAAAGAGAAACAAAACTCTATATCAAAAGACGTGGTTTCTATCTGGTTGTTATCTCGTGTTTTCTGGTTTGTTATTATTATCATTATGGAGCAGGAATTAATAGAAGAAATCCTTGAAGCAATTAACCATATAAGATATAAGAAGAAAATTCCATCCTCTACTGAACAGATCTATCGTTTCATGCAAACACAACATAAAGAGCCAGTAGATATCGAAGTGATTGTTGGAGAAACTAGAGCGGAAGAATGTTATCGAGTTACGAGGCGAAGGTAACACAAAATCTTTTTTTATATTAAATATTTCTACTGACAGAATTTGCTTGCAGGATTTTTCTGACACAACATCATTGGTTGATTTAAGTTTCTCAGTTCATAATGTGGAGTTCGATAATACTGTACTTAACATTTCTGAAAATTGTCGTGTTATACCCTGTAGTAATCGTGTGGGTAACGAAAATAGATTGTACGAACAAATGATTTCTGACCTACAATCGGATATAGCATTTTTACAGCAACAATCTGTTTTAAGAGAAAACACATTTGATGAACAAATTTCGTTTATGAAAAGAGACATAGAGTTAAAAAACTTTATGATTGACAAACTTGTGGAAACCACACATAGAAATAAATGATAAAGGGACCACGAACTTACAACTTACAATGGCACATTTGAACGCAAAGGGGAACTCTCAAAGGGAATATAGTCCTAATAATATTATAACTGGACCGACAAATGAGACAAAAATGTTAATACAAATGGCTTATGTGCGACAAAAACTAAAGAATAAATATTATGTTAAAAAATCTCAAGAGAAAAAAGGACCAACAGAAGAACATAAAGTAAATCAAATAAAAAACTTGCAGGATGTTTCGACTTATCACTCTCCGTCCGAAGATGAAGATATTGGTGTTGGACCCAAAAGAATTCAAAATAACATAAACACGATCGACAACCGTACTCAAGTGGTTAACTACATTCGAGCTAATACTGATACAGAGGTTATTTTATCGAATCTAAACCTCAGACAGGATAAGCCACACTTGGAGAGTGAAGTATTACAACTCAACGAAAAGTTATCCAAATTTGGTTTAAGCACAACATCCGTTACAAATTAAAAGTTTATATATATATATATATATAAACTTTTAATTTGTAACGGATGTTGTGCTTAAACCAAATTTGGATAACTTTTCGTTGAGTTGTAATACTTCACTCTCCAAGTGTGGCTTATCCTGTCTGAGGTTTAGATTCGATAAAATAACCTCTGTATCAGTATTAGCTCGAATGTAGTTAACCACTTGAGTACGGTTGTCGATCGTGTTTATGTTATTTTGAATTCTTTTGGGTCCAACACCAATATCTTCATCTTCGGACGGAGAGTGATAAGTCGAAACATCCTGCAAGTTTTTTATTTGATTTACTTTATGTTCTTCTGTTGGTCCTTTTTTCTCTTGAGATTTTTTAACATAATATTTATTCTTTAGTTTTTGTCGCACATAAGCCATTTGTATTAACATTTTTGTCTCATTTGTCGGTCCAGTTATAATATTATTAGGACTATATTCCCTTTGAGAGTTCCCCTTTGCGTTCAAATGTGCCATTGTAAGTTGTAAGTTCGTGGTCCCTTTATCATTTATTTCTATGTGTGGTTTCCACAAGTTTGTCAATCATAAAGTTTTTTAACTCTATGTCTCTTTTCATAAACGAAATTTGTTCATCAAATGTGTTTTCTCTTAAAACAGATTGTTGCTGTAAAAATGCTATATCCGATTGTAGGTCAGAAATCATTTGTTCGTACAATCTATTTTCGTTACCCACACGATTACTACAGGGTATAACACGACAATTTTCAGAAATGTTAAGTACAGTATTATCGAACTCCACATTATGAACTGAGAAACTTAAATCAACCAATGATGTTGTGTCAGAAAAATCCTGCAAGCAAATTCTGTCAGTAGAAATATTTAATATAAAAAAAGATTTTGTGTTACCTTCGCCTCGTAACTCGATAACATTCTTCCGCTCTAGTTTCTCCAACAATCACTTCGATATCTACTGGCTCTTTATGTTGTGTTTGCATGAAACGATAGATCTGTTCAGTAGAGGATGGAATTTTCTTCTTATATCTTATATGGTTAATTGCTTCAAGGATTTCTTCTATTAATTCCTGCTCCATAATGATAATAATAACAAACCAGAAAACACGAGATAACAACCAGATAGAAACCACGTCTTTTGATATAGAGTTTTGTTTCTCTTTAAAACAAGTCGGACTCCGATGAAATTTGAAATGATCATTTTAAAATGATAGTGTATTAGAGAGTAGGAAACATTTACAAGATGCGATTTGTTTTTCAAATGGAAGGCTACTGGGAGTACTTGTTGGAACTCAAAGGCATTGCCTGAAAATATGAAAATTTGCCACAGATCAATTCTTGCAGAACTTGTAACTCTATTAGGTCTGAGACGTCAAACAACTACATTAATGTCTTAGACATAAATTACATTATACTACCTACCTATACTATAATATAATATTGGCAATTGTTCATTTGGCTTAACATCATAGCTCAAAACCATGCAAGAAGCCTAATAATCGCTAAATAATAAGCAGACTGTACAATGAGCTCAAGTAATAATTAGAATAAAAAACTACTTCAAATAGGTGAAACTGCCTATAACAGCCTATTTTCCACACTATCTACATAAGAACTCCCTCAGCAGGTAAATTTAATGATGACTTTTGGTTAAAGAACTATTGGTCATAACCTGAAAACTAGGTTTCGGAATTTGGGCTATAAAGGAATTTTTCATTTCACACTTGTAGAAAATGGTATTACTTTTCATTGTCTCTCACAGTTCATATATTAATATTAGCGGTTTTAATAATGGTTCTGGTGGAAAACTATAAGCCATGTCCTGAAAACACACTAGTTGTATAGCACTTCTTTTCATTGAGCAAAGAAAGTAACATATGTGAAAATAGCCATGGTGCGTGCAAGAAATGGGACGAACATCTGAGAATACTGCTGTATCGTGATATTAAACTCTGACTCGGTCAATAGTCGCGTCGTTGGTCCTTTCTTTTTGACATGGTCAGGATGAATGCAAAGTGTGGAAGAACGTCAATGCAGTCCACATTTTGCACCATGGGCTGCCAGATCATATTTTTGCTGTTGGATTTACGTCCATGATATATTAGCTTGAATGTAAGTTATGAACAGAGATGCAGTTATGGATTTTATTTTCTATGTGGTTCAAATAAAAAAAATTCTTAGCAATAATGGCCTTGTAAAGGTACATGCTGATTGTGAGGTGATGCGAATGAAATATTGTAAACTGTGAACAGTTATTTGAACTCTTTGTGTTAATATAACAAACGCTACACATTGCAAAGGTGTAATTTAGAGCAAAGTCCCAATTTTTTTGTGACAGCCATTGAATTAAGAATGTTGCTGTGTTTTCCAGACCAAATCAGACCACAAAAAACGTGTTGTTTTTTATTTATTTTTATTTC
The DNA here is from genome assembly GCA_027564595.1 of Bythotiara depressa. Lineage (NCBI taxonomy): Eukaryota > Metazoa > Cnidaria > Hydrozoa > Anthoathecata > Bythotiaridae > Bythotiara > Bythotiara depressa. The sequence continues at coordinate 4,427 of JANTOQ010233698.1, read as the reverse complement.
ATTTTACATGAAGTAGTATTACGTATAGACTAATTGAGCCTAGAAAGGAGCCGAAAATGAGAAAAATGACTTTTTGACTCAATTGTGACATTTGGTAAAATAAACAAAAAGCTGTATAATTTAAAAATATATATAATCCTATATAGTTTGTTGAGCTCCACCACATAGCTTATTTACATTTTCAGTTTTAATAACTTGAAAACTCCACTTTTTCTCTTCCACTGTTCTGGTCAATCTTTGTAAAAAAACATTATGTTTGATCTGGCCCGAAAAGCACAACAGGAAAAAAATGTCTAAACCTGATTTTATTTTACATTGATCATTTGAATAATAAAAAAGTCATTAGATTTTGCTTCTAAAACACATCGCCCACTAATATAAATAAAATGTCATCATTTTCAACCAACCAACTTAAACATCTCTAAAATTGGAATATGTTGAGAACTAGTACAATCTCTTTGCTACAATTATGTGTCAAGTACACAGAAACTAACATGTCACACCAGGAAGCAAAAAATAACAAATTTATATATCCATCACTGCTTTAAGCTGTCCTTTTGTGACATAAAACCATGTACATCAAAGCGAACTATTTGACAAAATATGTAGTAAAGTAAAAACCTGAGAGATATGGTGAAAGGTAAAATATATAAATTTAAGTAAGGTGTATTTTAAAATAGTAGTGATCTGTTAGGAAGTTAAATTTATTTCTGGATACGACTTTGCTATGTGACCTGCAAGAAATCAAAAACACTTTCTGAATACGAATTTGCTATGTGACCTACAAGACACCAAAATCGCTTTCTGGATATGAATTTGGTATGTGACCTGCAAACACCAAAAACACCAAAGAATACATCATATTTGTTCAGCGGTAACAGCTTTTCAACTGAAAAAATCAAACTTCTCACTTCGTACTTTATTTCCTTCCAATAATGTTATGCTACTGTAAGTGAGTGTTTTTAGTAATCATAATTCCAAGCCCTTATATATAAAATTTATAAATTAAACTATGGTAGTTTGACTGGGAGAAACGTGAAAATGTTTTTTTATCTGGAGTTATAAAGGCTTACTTGCTTCGGATGTTTTATATGTTGTAGCTATGTAACAACTTATTATCACACAAATTAAAATTAATATATTTGCAGTTACCAGCAGAAAAAGATATGTTATATTTTATGTTTTTCCTTGGTCAGAGATCTCTTAATTAGATACCTAAACTTTGCCTACTACTTTTCTAACCACTCAACAATGGAGTTCTATTGTTTCTGACACTATATATCTGCGTATTCATGCCACATTTTTAGGCATTTACCTGTTGACCCAAATTTCCAAAGTTAGGTATGATCACAAAGCGTTTGGAAAAAACAGAATGTATATTTAGGCCATCTTGTCTTACCAATGCTAGCATGGAAATGGAAATTAAATGTAATACAACAACAACATCGTTCAGCTATCAGAAACAAAAAATGAACAAAAGAAAAGTTTAAGGACACTATGAAATTTGAGAATTCAATTTTATCTGAATTTTTTGTTTTGTTTTTTCTTCAGCTCAGTCGTCAGTTCGAAAAAACTCCTCATGTTTCAGAACATCTAATATTTTTTAAATAGCTCCATTGCTTGTGACTGCTTCGGTGTTTATAGTCATTATATATAATTATATTATTATATTATTTCCACTGGGTAAAGTAAAAATCTTTTAGCTAAATATTTCAAGCCCTTTTCTGCAGTAACCACCGCGTGAAACATTCTTCTGCCGTACCATACCAAACCAGCAGAGGTAAATGAGTCAAAAATGGGGAAAATCCGACAGTTTTATGCTGCATATTTACATATTTCGACCTTCGTGAGGGAACAACTTCCAGTGTGAGGGTCTAAGTTTCCTTCAGAAAAAAGTATATTGGACCTTCCTTGGTATATAATATTTTTGACAGAGCCAAAGAAAATATGCTTATAGGTTTATAACAAGTTTTGTGTGCCATATACGCTATATTCATCAGCAACGACGTCAAAACATTCCCACTTTCCATTGCAAAAAACTCACCCTTCCTTCCTTCTTTCCTCTGTCTCAGTCAGTACTAATCGTGCAAATCTAAATGGTTACCGCATTCTGGGATTATTTTTTTTAACTAGAGTGATAAAATCCAACTTAAAAGCTAATCAGATAATTGTTGATAAAAAACGACGACAATTTGTCGGCTCTCGTGACGTTTATTTCGGCGCGAAAGTTTTTCGGATACTCGCCTGAATGGCGGTACCTTTCATCTAGAACAATGCGTTGCATATCCAGTTCTCTTATATATCCTTGCTGATAACAACAACACTGAAATCAACTCGGCTTCTTTTGATATGTCGCTTAAATGACATCGCGGAATTAGTGCTCAGTCTTTTTCATTTTTTGTGGACGATGATAAAATGGCGAGCAGCGTGAGGCAATATTACCTGACTTTGAAAGAAAATATCTTTCGAAGTGAAAAGCTTTTTCGCGTTAAACTTTCTAATATTGATTTTTGCATTGTAATGAACAAATTTAGATTTGGTTATTTTGAAACCTCCGTTCTCCTTTAAAGAGAACTCAAACATATTGAAAATAAACGCGCAACTAGATTCAGTCTGCGTAATCGCTATACACAAAAAAGAGTCAAACTTCTGATATCACACTTTCGTACAGAAATCCTTATTTATATCAAACAATTTCGTAGATGCAGGTACTAAAACATTGACGTCAGTACATAAATTCAAGAGAGAGAAAGCAATTATTTTAGCAACGATAATATGGTGATTTTCTTCTAAATCCCTCCAACAAAGACAACCCAACCTATATAATTAGTTTAATCCCATATCACCTCCAACAAGGTACTTGGTATTAAGACTACTTCACTTCTTCTAGTGCCTGACAAACCTCTAGAACACCTGTTTCTTAGAACACCCCTGTATGGCGTATACATTTAATTATTTTCTTCTATTCTCTCTCTTTGATGTTTAATCTTCTGATTAGATCTATACAGATAACTACCGGTATCGGTATCCATCGTTACTCGTGCGCGCCCCTCCGTTTACATTTAACCGTCGAGTGTATTGTGCTGCTACCTACAAAGACTTACAGACCTTTCTTTTTCTGTTTTTCAAATTCTGATGTATTTGCTTTCTCACATAAGGTGTGACGATTTTCTCCACATTTTTCACAGCCTCGACGATTAGCTTGATTACCAAATCCTGTGTAGTTGAAGCATATCTTTGTTAATGTTTACCTGTGGTAATGGTAAGAACAATGGTGCAATCAATAAATTTGTGTTCTTCAGAGTCATACACAGAGTGTATAATCATGTTGCTTCATTAGTAGAAGTCTGTCCTCCTCAGTGATTTCTCCTATTTCTCTTTCGATGTTGGCTTCCCTTTTCTCACATAACTCTCATAACATATCAAGCAAGGAGTACACTGCGCAGGGCTCAACTTCTCCATGGTGTCAAGTATTATCGGACGGTGCTTGTTAACAGATTCCACATCTTCAAATAGTAATTTTGTCGAATGGTATTCAGAATCTCCAGGTCTTTCATCAAAGCTTCGCAAACTTTGTGCTCCTTCCCATAAGTTTGAAGTAGAATCTTTTTTCAGTGTGAGGTAACCCCAAGATATCATCAAACAAGTAGCTAAACATTAAGATGCAATAGCAGCTGGTCACTACTGAAAATTGGTAGACACCAGTGTACGTGATGTGATAGTGTAGTTCTTCCATTTTACTGATTGAGGCTTGTTTTCATGTACACTTGCTTCTGAAGATTAATGGTGCGCTTCCATATTTTGTCTCCTTTGTGCCAAGTCCCACTGCATATTTTGTTATTGATCGAATATTTTGTTTCTGTTTGTGAGCTATTCTTCTTCTTATATAAATTTCCCTCTCTGCTCTTTTCCTATAATTCTTTCTTGATTCCAATTTTTTTAGCTTCTTTCTTCTGTCCTGCACTGCTTTCATCGTTCCAAGATGATATCAGGCATCTTTCCCAATGCTTGCTGTGACCACCGGTGCACTTCTTCCAGGTTGCTGTCCTTCTCAATAGGTCAGTTACTTTATCTATTGTACTGTTCAGTATTTTCATAATTTCGTTGAGTCTTTCATATTATACTGTATGTCCTCTTTTCGAACTGTGCAAATGTCCTGACAGGATCGCCAATTGCTGTGTAGGGAACTTCATGGTTACCATGGCACAATGCAAATTCACTTGTTTCTAAAGAATATACTCAGGGGTGGATCCATACCGGTGTCACCGTAAAAAACTACTCCCCTAAATAAGTACTCCCCAGTCTTCATTTACTCTCTGGTGCCTAATAGACGCCCCCCTCCCCCCCGCTAATTAATTTTTCGACCCAGGACATTCTTATTCCAACCCCCCGACCATTAATTATTGAGGTGAGTTTCCAACCCCCCC
>JANTOQ010233587.1:0-13629 GCA_027564595.1 Bythotiara depressa | reverse complement strand
AGAAATAGAAATCGTATATTAGTAATGTAAGATACGTTTTTTGTAAAAACGGTTTTATCATTTCAAAGTACGAAATATGAATACGAATTATGAAAATGCCAGTTGGTACTTTTTCCTAGAGAGAGTCACAGATGTTCATATTCTCTGAAATTAGCTGTAAAAGTAAAGTTTTGATTGCTTAAGAATTTGTTTATCTATATTGCTGGAAATAATCCTATTTAACTGAATTGAAAAATGGTGAAATTTCCTTATCCAAACATTGACAAAATCAGCCATGGTAAGAGGTAGTTATATATTGACCAATGCATAAGCATTATTCTCTGGGATTTGTTTGGTCTAATAATATCCAACAATGCTTTTCCAGTTTTTTTATTGCAACATTTTCTGCTTACCATTGAGTTACCATTAAAATATTTTTAATTCTTGGTATCATTAAGCTAATAAAAACTTTCATGTGACAGTAATAGAGAAATTGTTTGTCCTAAAGCCGCAGATTTTCCTGAATGGAAACAATCCTTAAGAATAATTCAAGGAACATCCAATCTTAGTTTTGTTTTCATACAGGCAAAATCTTTATGTCAGTAATTTATTTTTAGGCTAAAGAAAGATGACTTCATCCCATTCAAAACATTACCAGTGTTGACAAATTTGTAAGTAATTTTGTAAGTTTATATATAGTATTGGTTTTAGTGCATAAATTCCAAAATAAATATTAAACACTAATTAAAGCACAGTCAATAATAACTGGTCAACTTAACATTTTTTACTTTTAGATGAATTAACAGACTTTCAATCTAATGTACTCGTCAGGATAATTCAGTGACCGTAGGGTCCACAATTTGGGAAAATTCCCCCAAATTTATATTTCTTATTAAGAATTATTAAGAATTTTTGTGGCCATTTTTTGGAAAACATTAAAAACATCTACTGAGCGTTGTATCTGCTGTGTTCAAGAAAACAAAAGTGATTATCAATGATCAAGACTTTCCAAAGTAATTATTTTGGGACATTTATGGTACTTTGATATGCCATGGAATGGGAGTATGGGCCCAAGTACATTACTACGCAACATGCTCCCTCCAACCAATGTGACATTTGCATGCTAAATATGTTAAACTGTATCCATTTCATTAAAGATTACAAAACAAAACAATTGCTAGACAATCAAATGTAATTGATAGTTCTTTTTATCAATTGTTATTTATTTTTAGGGATGTCAGTTCTAACCTTTTAAAAGAAATTAAAGAAAAAGACCTTGAATATTGTAGAAGACTTGCAATATTGTAAGTATCATATATGCTTATAAAGTATTTATGCAATACCTTGAAACAACCTTTAACTGTTTAATGCATAAGCATACTTCCTGGTTATATTAAACTTCCCTTTGGAAAAATTTATAATTTAATGAGCAACCGTGAGGTTTTAATGAAAACTTCAAGAAGTACATAATTACAGAAGTGAACCTAACATATATAACGTGTTCTTTTTTATTCATGTTGATCTTCATAATAAAGCATGTAACCATATGTATGAAATATAATGTGAAAATAAATTCTTTTTCAGATTTTTAAACAAACTTTCAACTGACAGTTGACATCAGTATATACATACTTACTTTATCTTCAAATCTTTCAACGTTATTTTTGTGCATCTGAATAAAATTGGTAACATTTTTAGGCAAGATCAAGTTTGATACATATGTTTTTAAATATTTTTCCACTTCTCTGAAGGTACAGGAACACACAATTATGCCTTGAATAGGATTTTTTTACTGTCTATCTACTTGAACGTTTTCCACCGGATGTACCCTTTCTATGACACATTCAAGGATATCTAAATTTACTTCTTTGATTTTTTCTTTCACAAAATTAAATATTTGATCTGCCATTTCATTTTCAATTACCATAGCATCTTTGATGCTCAAATACTGCCTTTACTGTCACAGTGTGCAGAGGAGTATCGCCCCCGTTAATAAATCGTCCATTCCATTTTACTCATCCTTCCCATTTATAAAAATTGCCATCATCCATTTCTTATTTCCAAAATTTATCTACCGTATATGCCCGTGTATAAGTCGACTTATGAGCATGTACGGTATGTGCAGCATTTACAAAATAAATATGATACCTGACAATTATAAAGAATTCTATTATTATTTTGTTTGTGTTCTCTAATGTGAGGATTAAATTATTTTAGTAACAAAATATATAAAACAAAGTTTTTCAACGAGTTGTTTCTTTCTCTGGAAAATATTATTTATTAACACAGATATTCATTTTCCTCATTATACTGCAAACATTTTTCTTTAAAAGAAAACGTCTCTTAGGTTGCCAATAATGCAACATATTACTTTTTTCTGGCAAGCCATTTCCAAATAGCTGTGCTTAAAATTAAATAAAAACCGGTGTCTTCACAAAAACTACACAATCTTTTACAAATTATTACAGAATTGTGAGTCATTAACACACAAAAACACATTGTAACATTACAAATTATTACAGAATTGTGAGTCATTAACACACAAAGACACATTGTAACATTACAAATTATTACAGAATTGGGAGTCATTAACGCACAAAAGACACATTGTAACATTGAGTAGACAAATTAATAACAAAAGACATCAAATTGGATATACAGTACTTAAAGAAAAGAAAATATGGAAAATATGAATATTAAGTGATAAAATATTTAAGTTTAATTTTTTTTAAACTATCAAAAGGTTTCATCCCCCCATTATTTCCAATCCCTCTATTTATAATAAAAATCTTCATCACCCTAAGAAGGGCATATTTTGGAATTTTCATCACCCCTTTAATAAAAAGGGGGTGCACACTATGGACTGCACTGTTCAATATCTTCTGAAAATGACGATGGGGGTGATTGTGTCTCAATAAGCTACTTGTCGAATGAATATCAGATAATAACAGATAAATAAAAAAGGAGTTACCAGTTATTTAAAGAATATAAACAAATTTATGCATTTTATTTACCCAAATTGTTTTTTCTCAACACCATTTACTTATTGCCAACCTAAAATATTAAACTTTTGCATCTGTCATCTAGACTTTCTCTATGGTACAAATCAGTATTGTGTCATTCTCATACAGGCTTACTTCTGCAGTTGCAGTAAGGAACCTACACAAGAATATGGAAAAATTCAAAACAATTATACAATTAAAAATATTATTTCAGACATAAAATATCACCAGAAGCATTAACATTTTTTAATTCGGTAAAAGAGATAGAAGTTTTACTAAAAATACTATTATTTTTTACTAGTATTTTTAGTAAAACTTCAATTTCTTTTACTAATTTAAATAATAATAATAATGTTGATGCTTTAGTTGATACTTGATATAAATTCTACAATTCTTAGAAAACCTGTAGGTAGAATATTGCAGACTGGTTAAGAGCAATGTAAATGTTGAAATAAAGGTTATTTTCTGTCCATTGTTTTAAGAAATTGATCTAAATGAATAGATTTGATTTGAATTACCAATCAAATTGGAGAAAAATATTGAGCTATCATGAACTGAAGGGAATATGAAGTCAAGAAAGACTTATTATTACATTAATCATTAAGTTTTTTTTTTTTTTTTAATCACCTTATTTATTCTTCTGTTATTTGATTATTTCAGGAAAGTGGCAAATAATGAGCTGCAAGAATCAACAATTCATGAAAATGCTTTTCAGAACACAAGCATTTACTACTTGTAAGTCAAATGTATCTTTATAGTTTCTGATATCTCATGTTGTTTTGTTTATTTATCTGTTTGTTTGTTCACTTATCAGAATTATGTTTTATTAGCTCACATGTAAACATTTAACAATTGTGACCATCCATGCACGATGTGTGCATATTTTTATATCATCATAAGAAATATGCTCGTATATTTGATAATATGCATATGCGTATTCTTTCTATTTTTTCTCTCGGATACTCAGTACGTAACTTCATATATTATGTTGATTTAAAACACGTATATACGCGTCTCACTGATTAATATGCGCCTTATATGCACATGATATTTATACGCATTATGATATTTATACGCGTATGATATTTATATGCACCTGTATCTTTTATTTCTTGTAATCTTTGTGCATGCTGTGATCAATTTCATCATTTAAACATGTGCATAATATTTAATGTTTCGTCCAATATTTTGTTCTTATACAATTATTTTTTAACCGTGCTCATGCTAGTATATTCATTCATAACGAAAGCATCATTAAATGAAAACATGTTGTTCACCAATATACTTCTTTAAAAAATACCAAACACCACAAAAAACAATTTCTGCAAAACTTGTTTGTACTTGTCCATCAATTCTTGAAAACAGAAAGTGTTTGCTTAATTTCTGACTATTAATCAGTGTGCATGCAATCTTTTCTGTGTTTGCTTTGAGACGGGGGTGAGCTCATAGTCAATAGTAAAGACGGTAATCAGTTTCTTATAAAAAAGCTTACAATTTTAATATTTATCGGAACTGATTTTACGAAACTATTTTAATGGTTAGACAATAGTTCATATCACCGGCTCTAGTTACACTTCAAGGAAGATTTAGCTTAATGAAAACAGTAAAAGCAAAACTAGGATGGACTTTTCCTGGCTAATAATAACCGGCGGCTGGTATTGTATCTAATTTTGAAATTATAGCGGTTGTTTCCGGTCGAGTGTAAATGTTGAGTAAGAAGAAGTAAGAAAAACACAGACCAGGACATTAAACACATGATAGTTCTGAACCTTCACTTCATTCGTGTGACTAGAGTAGGGCAGCAGCCTCCATTTTGCAGAGGATTACAATTTTGAAATATCACTAAACCGAGTGTTGAGGTTTTATACTACGGGTTTACGAAACGAAATATATTCTTTAAAAGTGTTGTTTTTCCTAATCAGAGTGATTCATGTTGTATTTCCAGTTAGTGTCAGTTATCTAAGATTGCACAGATAAAACTGACAAAAATTACCCCCTGATGTTAATTTTAAAAGTTAAAATAGAAAATAGCGTAATTACAGTGCCCAGGGGGTAATGGGTCAGAATAGGTGATGTATTTTCTTCCGGTTACTTATGAAGATAAAATGGATAATTTTATTCCTTTGTGTCATATAAAATTATCTGTCAGAACACCTTTTTTGGAGAAATAAATTAGTGTTATTACGTTACCAGGAGTATTGCAAAGGGGTATGGCAGTATGAAAATTACATATTTTTAGTTAAGTACGTAAAATTAAAGAGTAGTTGAAAAACGTTTTGATGTTTTAAAAAAAATATTAGAATACATTTGTGTAGTTGCTCCATTTGGTTGAAAATAATTACCCCTGATGTGTCAAAAGCTGTGTGTACAGCGCTGTTCCAGAGAAACTGGCATTGTTACCATGAACAGACAGTTGTGGACCATAGAAAAACATTCATATTTCCAGTCACTCTTTTATGAATGCAAAGATAAAAATGGATTATGATTAAACCCGCTGACCATCAAAATTTTGATGTACAATGACATTAGAGGAACTGGCATTATTATTACAAACCCAGGAAATTGGACCAAACATAAACTTTTATATTTCCAGGCAGCTATATGTGATTGCAAAGATAAAAGCGGCTCATGATTACCCCCAGTTATTGGTAAAATTTCTGTGTAGAATGCCACGACAGAGAACTGTCATAAAGAAAGCATAATGTGCTGTATGTCTTTGTACTATTTCAAAAAAAGCTTACATAGTATGCTTATTACAATATGTACGTATATGTACGTATGTAAACCTTTCATAGCATCATCATCGCTGCTAATCAGATTTGCAAACTTTGCAAACCAATTTCTATGACGGAGACGATGCAGATGGGAGAAATAGGAAGAAGAGACAAGTAAATACGTTTTAACGTCGGTTTGACGAGGTTGCATAAAATTTTCTTTTATAAATACTTATCATATTACATTTTTAAAATCGTTTCTTCGATGTACAGGACAAACACTGTTTGAACGATAGAGCATGCGCTATTCTTCTTGTTCTTCTAATACTGAAATAAAGCTACAGAATAAATTATAGCATATTATGGTCATGGTACTATTTTGGCTTTTTAATGCTGTAGAGATGCATCATATAAGTCATTATTTCCTAATTGGCCACTACATATGAGAAAATACACCTATTATCGTGCTTGAGAGGCTACCATTTTGAATAATTTTACTGTTTTTGCCACATTAAAATCAACAGCAGATTTGAATTCCTCATGGAAAAATAAGCCAGGATCAAAACATATCTGAACTGAAAGTAATTTTATGGCGTTTTGAAATCTTGAAAAATAAGAAGACTTAATGCAGGCAGAAAAAGAAAAAATATTTAAAATGGTAGCCTCTTAAGCGCGGTAGGTGTATAAAAATAAAACTTGAGTATTAGAGTCAAATATGATCAATCCAGCGAGAAATTTGTCTAATATTCTATATAAAACTTTTTCTCATATTCACACAACTGAAAACGTAAAATATCTCTCTGGCCTCTTTTTCCCTTTTCCTCGACATGTAAGTCGACATGTTATAAAATTACCCCCTGGTAAATTATCTTGACACTGAATAAATTGCTAGACTCAAGAGTGGCTGTTTATCAATAAAAAGAAAAATATGCATGTGCAACACGGAACTATTTCGTACTCAGAAAGAAAAAATATGTGCATTCATTCATAAATTAATTTTAAACACAAGTTTACCTATGTGATAGTTAACTGTATTTTTCACTTCATGAAATTTTTCCATGAAAAGGAAAATTTTAGTTGAAACCTTTCAACTTTTTTTCAGCCAAGCACATTAGTTGAATTTTCTTCTGCGGAAAATTTTCATGAACTTGAAGTGGAAAATACTCTGTATGTAAGAAATTAAATTACCTGTGAACCTGTGAATATGTTCCTTGTGATTTAGGACGTCCTAACGAGGGCATGTTAGAAGAAATAACAGCGGAACTTAAAAAAGAATACTTGCGAGTGCTAGATTGTTGAAATGACATAAGTAAACAGCGTCAACTGCCACAATTATTTATGATAATTTGTACAATTAAAGTGCAACACCAAAAATGTACCACTTCAAACATAGTGAATCAACAGAATTGGCGTCAACGAACTTAAATATCTATGAAAATCTATCAATTTAAAAACAAATAATAAACCACAATTTTATTGTGTCATATTTATTTTATTTAGGAAGGTTGTAAATATACAAGCATAAAATAGTCTGAATTCTAAAAACTACTACTTCTTAAATCGCTTGAAAAATTTTCAAACACAAACACGCTTATTTTTATAAAAGATTATAGAACTTTGTTTTAAATTCATTAGCAGTAGAGAAAAAAATTATTTTTTGTGATTGCGAAAGTATTCAGAAGCGAGTTAAAACAAAAGACATGTAAACGGATCATGAAGCTTAGTTTAAGAAAGCTTATTTCTTATACTGGCTTTCTAAATTTTTTGATACACCTACTGGTTTCTTACATTTTTTCACATTCCTGTGCTTAGCGTCAATTTTTTTACATATGTCCTTCCAAACCTTGTCCTGGTTCTCGACAATGCTGCATGGAAACCTGTTGAAGGTAACCCGCTTCAAATAATTCATACGTGATGGATCCAATTGCCTTGCACCCGCCGTTCCAGTACAGTTGCTTTCAGCCATTTCACTTGAACTATATATAGCCAACCAATTTAAGGGCTACATGATGTCTCACTACAACATTTTCATCTGTGATTAAATTTTTCACCGCTGTCACGATTCTTCCATTGTATAAGTTTTCTGGTGGTAATTTTTATTTGCCTTAACAATCCGTTAGATTCATCGGTGATGTTATCTACAAAAGCCATGTTGTACTTGTCATGGAGAACATCTCTGATTGGCTCATGTAATGTTACTTTATTGACTACACGTATCTCAAAATTCTCCACTATTTTAACACTTTCAACTAAGTGAGGTTCCACATAGGCTTTTACAGGGGTTGGTATCTTAAGAAAAAAGGTTTGTTCTCTTTCTATCTCCTTGTCCTGGTCAATCAAACGTGTTGGTCAATCAAGTTTGTCTTGTTAATATCTGACCATTTGCAATGAAGCATGACAAGTTGCTGTAAGTACTCTTTTGACTATAAAAAAAAAAAAAGCTTTCTTTAATTTAGTATGAAATACGCCAGTGAAAACAAGTAGGTTCACAAAAATAGATACTCTTGAGTATCTTGAAATAATCATAATCGTACATAAAAGTATTCTTAAAAATAATCATTCCTGTGGAGTGATTCTTCAAAAACAGGCATGAAAAGTAACATTTTGCAGATATTAATTTTTTTTTAAATATTTTTCCTCCATTATAAAAATTTCAAATTACATAAATTTTTCCCTTCTTTGTTAATACAAACAGCCTGGTACTTAATGTATGGATACTTTTATTTACCTTTTAGGAAACAAATATATTTAATAACAGATCTTTTTCCTTACCAATTCATCTTGCTTCTCCTGAACTGTTGTGTGGTTTTCTCCATCTTGAACCTAAAAAAAGGAACCAAAATAGAAAAAGAGAACCATTCAGGAAATGATAGGAAGATATCTTTGGAGGGGTTTTAGAATCGAGCTGAAGTGCTCTGCGAATACTTGTATTTCATAGGAATGTACCCATTTTCATTTAGAACACCTAAACTCGCCAGGAACAATGTTTTCTTCCCTTAGAACACCTCATCTACCAAAGAACAATACAAACAAACCTAGGGAACACATATAGAGCACATTCATTTTACAGTGAGTTTATAAAGTGTTTGTTAGAATACAGTATTTAAATTCGCCAGAAGTAGAGATCATTTTTCTAGGGGGAAAAATTAGTCATTTAGAATACCTATTCAAGAGTGTAGGAAGGATCCCATATAAAAATGTAACAAGAAAATCTACTTACATCATTTGCTTTTGACACAGTTGCATCTCCTTTCTTCTTCTTTTTTTCCTTTTCCTCACTCTAAAAATAATGGTAAATTATTACATTATTATATTGCCGTAAAAGCTGTATTTAACCTCTCCCTAGTTATCCCCTTTTGGAGGTCAGTTTTACTATAAAGAGACAAACAGTAAACCGAAATTAATATGGGACTCTCACGCCGGTGTAAGTTCACTTCGGGTCTCATATAAACATGGCCTAAGACATTAGATTCTACTTAAAAACACTGTTCTTCAAAATCCATTAAATTGAAATCAACATCACATAAATATGAGAAGAAAAAAAGCTTTAATTAGTTCAAAAAAATAATAAAGCTAGTTGCTTTCGGTCTAAAAATTCAAACATAAATGTACGATTGCTGTTCCAATAGTAATTTCATTTTATATCCAACACTCAAGTTTGATCACATTAAAATTTAATATTTCACTTTGGTCCACAAATGTCGCCCCGGTTATTAATGCTTCTAATTTTGTCCAACCCAGGAGTTTATTTCCAGGCCCTTCTTATTAATTCCTTACTCTTTATTGGAACGTTTTCTCGGCGGAAGTTAAAAGTTGATTTCTTCTAGTTTGAGACTATAGATTATTTACTACTTGTATGTCGAATGTATCTTTATAGTTTCTGATATCTCATGTTGTTTTGTTTATTTATCTGTTTGTTTGTTCACTTATCAGATGTTTCGTTAGCTCACATGTAAGCATTTAACAATTTAAAATGAGCTGGGTATTTTCGGTTGTCAATTTTTCATATTTTTGTTCTGCTAATTATGATTGCTCAGTGGAACTTCTGTCTTCAATGTGGAAACTCCACTATGGTTTTTATTCTGTAAATTATCACTAGAACATTAGGCATTTGATTTTAGCATTTTAAAATTTATGTTGTTAAACTACCAAAGTACATAGAAACAATTATTTGAATTTAAAAAAATGATACACCTTAGTGATCATGTAAAAAGAGAATTGGAACACCTTGGTTGGAGAGGTTTTGCTGTGTTTTTGTAGAATGTCAAAAATGTTTATTAAAAAATCAGGAGTTATAAATTTTGACTGTTTTAAAACCTCACGTGTTATGATATATAAGCAAACAGCAAAGAGCTTGATATCTCCATGATTTATAATTTTAAAAGAAGATATTGGTATTTGTCAGTCCAGTATTGTAGTCATAATTATAATATGATATATTTGTCATGGATTTAAACGTTGAGCTACTTATTGTGTTGTACCCACAATTGTTTACTGGCACATTTCATGTAGTTTGTAGTTTGCATACTAACATGTTTTTCATTTTGCTTCCCATCAATACAAAGAATTGATTTTAAGTTAAAATTTTGGTTAAGAAGTGAGGAAAGTCGTGAAACCAGTACAGTTGTCAACATTGTGGAAACTGTTAATTAAACCTGTGGAAACTGTTAATGAACTAAAATACTAGTAACCTTTTAATGCATAAGCATACCCCCTGGTTATATCAAACTTCCCACTTTATGCCTTTATAATTTAATGAAGAACTTGGGGGGTTTTATCAGCTTTTATCAAATTTATTTTACATTACATCTTATATCTAAGCTAGCATATTTACTATTTTGTTCTGCACTTGTGCCACTTTCTGCTTCTGTGTAATGGCTTCTGTTCAGGGAAATAATACTGTACGAATTACTTTAGTTAGGGAATCCACCCTCTGCTGTTTTTCTCTTCTCTCCCCCCCCCCCCCCATTCATGACTTTCATATTTAAATTTAATCTTGTTTCTTTTTTTAGAAAAAATGGCTCATAAAATGTGTAGTATCTCATTGTACCAGGTCTAATTTATTTTTAGGTCGTTAACAAATCAGCGACCTCCTGGTATCCAGTATGTACCAAAAGCATTGGATGGAAAGAAGATGCGTGCATTACGAGATTTGTATGTTTATTATATTCTTACTGCATAACTTAAAATATGATTCCTTTGTTTTTTCAAATTATGATTACGTGATTATGTTCTTGCAATGACTTTATTAGTTATATTTATTAGTTATATTTCATGATACTTTCTTGTTACTTCATTTATTATTTAGATTCTTGAGCAACAACCAGATCACATATATATTGAATGGAACATTTTTTGGTCTCCCTAACCTGCAATATCTGTAAGTTATTTCTTTAAAAGTATTTTTTGTTTTATTTTATGAAGCCACTACAGTTGAATTATGCAAGAAACGGGATAGAAAACATCAAATGTAAACAAACTATAAAGTTTTAATTGGTCTAAAGGAAACCTTTTCTCAGTAAATACCAACTGATATGTTAATCCACTCAATAACTAATAAAAAACAATAAAAGGGGATGATTTACAATTCTTTCTACTCACAAAAAAGAACGGAAAGCTTCCTTCTTCCTTCTGGTTGTTGTTGTTACAGTTCAAGTAGAAAATAAAATAATATTCCAGTCTCTCGACAACAAATAAATAAATGTTATGGAGATATTAACAGATGTATACTTGATAACTGCAATCACCATACAGCTAAATGTAGGTTGTGTTATTACTATGATAAACAAAGTTTTAAAACTTTCTGCAGAACATTTGTTTGTCTATTGTTTTTCAAAATAAAGTTTGTGTCACGGGCACAGTTAATTTTCGAACGTTTTTTGAATGAGTGCGTATCTTTTTCTTTCACTCTTCTCCACTGTCCAAAGTTCAGAAGTTAAGAATTTAAAAGGAAGTCAGGTAATAAAACACATACTGACTGGTTTTAATGTTGCACTGAAAAATACAAAGCCCTCAGTCTTTGTATTTTCCAGTACAACATAAAAACCCATCAGTATACATTTAATACGACATTTCTTTCAGGTTATTAATTATGCATTACATTTATATCAACTTCAATAAAAAGATCAATAGTCACTTCCTGATTGAATAAGTAATCTTTTTTGAAAAAAAGAACTGATTTTAAAGCAAAGGATATAAATGAGCAGATATTTAACAATTAGATAGTTAACCGATACCTGGTTAAATTAAACTTATCGTTGGAAAAACTTTATAGTCTTTTATAGACCCAGGAGGAGGTCTCATCAGCTTTTACCAACTTTATTTTATTGCCTATTTCCAGTAATTAAATCCCTGGAAAAAAACCCAGCAAAATAGCAAAACAATGATTTGATTGAATTTCAGGCATTAAATTAAAAGGGTTAAATTTATTTTTTTGGCCCAATATTTATGTTGTCTATGGTTTAAAAATTTCTGGATCTGTCTCTGTAATGTCCTTTGAAATAAAACACCTAATTGCATAGAAAATCAAAAACTTGTTATAAAATGTGTGGGATTTTGTAAATTTTAAATTTTAGGACTTCTGATTTAGATTATACTCCTGGACATTTTATTTGTTGACAAAATATACAAAATACCTGTATTGTGATGACATTAAATACCTGTATTGTGATGACATTGAAAAATATGGAATTTGACTAATAATGCATAGGTTTACATAGGTAAACAAAAAACATGTAAAGTATTAATAATTCTGTCTTGTTTGGATTATTGTTACTTTTTGTTACTTTTTGTGAGACAAGCCTGTTTTTTTTTGGACATCGCTAAAAGCGTAGTGAATGTTTGTATAATTTTACAACCAAAATATATTAATTAATGTATGAAGTGATTTATCAAGCAATCAAGTCATTCACAAATGAAAATAGATAGTTCCTTTATTATTTTATGAAGTGATTTATCAAGCAATCAAGTCATTCACAAATGAAAATAGATAGTTCCTTTGTTATTTTATGAAGTGATTTATCAAGCAATCGAATCATTGCAATAGAAGATGGAGCATTTCCAACAACACTTGTGACTTTGTAAGTGAAACATTGATATTATTTTACTTGATATAGAAGTGTAAGTAGACCG
The DNA here is from genome assembly GCA_027564595.1 of Bythotiara depressa. Taxonomy (NCBI): domain Eukaryota; kingdom Metazoa; phylum Cnidaria; class Hydrozoa; order Anthoathecata; family Bythotiaridae; genus Bythotiara; species Bythotiara depressa. The sequence continues at coordinate 803 of JANTOQ010233587.1, read as the reverse complement.
TGGATCTCTTTGCTTATATTTTAATGTGGTCATTATTGTACTTTTCGTGGTCAAAATATTTGTTACATTTCTTTTGGAACTTCTGGTTCATTGATTGCTGCTTAAGTTTTCTTTGAAAGAGGTGAGAATTATCTTTGCTTTTCCCCTCAGAACACTTCATTCTTCTGTTTTTATGTGTTTATACTTAAGCAACATGTGGGTAAAGTTCTAACTTATCAAGTAATTACTGTATACCTAATCTGAACAATTATTGTCTGTTTAACAAAACAGATTCAGCCACTAATTGTAAAATTAATTTATTTATTTATCCAGAATAATCTCTTCATTACTTAATGCACTGTTGATTACCCAATGCAACCTGTGATTATCAATATTGTATAAGGCTCCCATTTAAACAACAGGAATTTGTCTGGTATGCTGAATTTCTCTAGCACGACTCATTGAAAAATGTCAATATATATAGTTTTATTAGTTTAATTGTTAATATTTTTATTACTCTGCCTTTTGTTGGTGGTTTTTAGTTACTACACCCTGTGCTTTGATAGTTTTGCTTTTCCATCATTTGACAAGTTAAATTCTAATTAGCTAGATTACAGGTGTACATGACCAAATCAGCCATTTTCTGTTGCGGAATATTTATAAATGTTACATTTTGTGTTGCTGATCATACGTAAATGTGACATTTATTTAGAAATCAATTAATTGCCCTTCATAATACATCATCAGCATAATACATCATCAGCATCATAATCAAAGCTTATAATTTATTGTTATCAGTGCGTAATATGATCAATGTTTTTGTT
>JANTOQ010233143.1:0-13634 GCA_027564595.1 Bythotiara depressa | reverse complement strand
TTTTTTATCATAATTTGTAAGCACGGTTTCGTTGAAATATGAAAAAAAAAAAAAATCTCATTCTGATAGGGTACTCTGCTACCTTAATAAGCCGACATCGAATTTATATTGTCAACGAATTAAGTCGAGTTTGAGAAATTTGTATAGTGTACAGTTCACAAGTGTTTCAAAAGGTTTGTTTATATTTGTTAGAAGAGAAATTGGCCTGTAATTATTACAATATAATGACGAGTCCTTATTTTTAAACATGGGAGTGGTCTTGGCAATTTTAAGATTATCAGAGTATATGAAAGTTGAAAATGAGAGATTTATAATTTCACATAGGGAGCACATAAATAAATATACTCGGTGGTAGGAATGCTGAAAGGACCATAGCCACGTAACTATATATCCATTGTCTACAATGATGAGCATAAAACAATGTGAAACATGTCTACCTTGTTCTCAGGATTTTAAAACTTTCATACAAAAATGAATGTTATTGATCATATACCATTTAGCACATGCTATTGGTAGCAGCATTGTCGTTTTAAACTTCTCCTGCTCAAACAGTATTCAGTGGTAAATAAAACTTACTACTTTTCTACTTCATTAAGTACTAGAGTTAGTGTGTAATATATTTTAAAAAGAACAAATTGAATAGAAAAGGCTCACAGCTAGAGCAGTGTAGCTGCCACCATGAAATTTTGTAGGCAAAATCATTTTAAAAACATTTGAATGTTGAGCTAACTACCTAAACAACTCACTAAACCCGCTTCTCCCTAATTAGCTATCTGATGTTACTCCACATTATGTATTTCTGTAAAAATAAAATAAAAGATGAATTAGCATTTTTCAAACCGCGTGGGCCTGTGTACCAGCGATCGAGATTGTAAGAAAATTTTTCAAAATCTACCGTTTCTTATTGTTGAAAAACGTTGAAAAACGTTGTTGTATATATACATTACACGCGAAAGTTTGGACGTGACATAGTTTCGGACCAAATGAGGTCCGAAACTTTTTTCGCCGAAATTCTGATATGGCCAAAACTTTTTCACGCCGAAACCTTTTGAAAGTTTTTGAAAACACCGCCTGAAAGGCCTCGCCAGGCTCTAAAGTGATGTGGTAGAGTAATTATTTGCAGACCTGGAGTGATGTCAAGTCGTTTTCCATTGACAATATTAACATTATGATGTTTCAGCTTGTATATTTTGTTAGTTCTATGTAATAAGTTTTTTCAATAAAACAGTATCTACCGAAATTCTTCGCGTATAGTGTATATGTATAATTGTGTCCTTCCACAAGGTGTTCTGTTGGCACACAAGTTGATCTCGGTGCAGATAGTATGCATGTTGAGACTGGCATTATACCTCCGCGTTGAAAAAGTAAGTACAGCTAACTGTAATATAATTTTAATATGAAATGGTATTGTAGTTCTTCATTGGGTTTTAATAACTTTAGTAACAAGAACAACAATGGATTGCCAATGACAAATCGTTTGCCAAGAAGGAAAGCCTTCACAGAAATACCAGAGGCTGTGCAAAACATTTGGGATGAATTGGAAAACAGGACGTATTTGTGCAGCACATTGGACTGGAGGAACCAGAAACAAAACTGAACATTTACCAGATATAATTGTGCCGAATGGTCAACTCAAAAATTGAAGAATAAGTATATTGCAGCAAAGAAGAATGTTGAAAAGACATATTCCTAGCGTTAAACAGAAACTTGCACTCAAGAGAGCAATAATGCTTCTTCCCTACAAATACTTCCACATCAATCACTATTGCTAGTACACCCCGTGAAAAAATGCAAAACCGACTTTCTACAACACAATAAGGGGGGAGGGGTGGGATCATTTTTGCCCGCGGAAAATTAAAACTTTAATAACTTCAGATCGCAAAAGTTACTAATTTGAAATTTTGTGACTTTTCGTGAGTCTCTATAAGAAGCAAAATGGCGCAAAATGTTTTAAAAAAAATGTTTGTAGCTGATTACATATTTAGAAAAAACTTCCTTTTAAAAGGAAAGTCGATGTACTTACTTTAAAAAAAACACCAAAAACCATGTAAATTGCTGACGTCAGTAGCACCTGTTAGGACGTCATGGGTCAAATATTTAGATCTAATTGTCAAGACAATAGTCCATAGTGACTCTGGTAAAAATTCCAAAGCTTAATTCCATACAGATCAAGAGATATAATAAGATTTGTATCGAGTTTAAAATTGACCCAATCCCCCCAGGCTTTCACCGGCCAATAATAGCCCAGGCTTAATAGGGTTAAACAATTCCCCAGTAGGTTTCCAACTTTATTTTGCTATAAAACCCTAAGAATTCAGGTAATCGACTACCGATAATTTTGAATCTCCTGTTTTCTTCCCATTGATCTGTATATTTGCTGATTACGCTCAATGTACTTTTGTATTTGTTTTAACTATTGTTGATTCAAATTTATCACATTTATCGAATTAGACAGAGCGACTTTACCATAAAAACGATCAGCCAAGCCATTGGCAGTTTTTTATAATATAAACATTCACCTAAGGAAGATTTTTTGCCAATCTCAGAATTTGATAGTAGTTCGTAAACGCTGTCTATCGCATTTTCTTCCTTTTATACTGATGCAATATAAGTAGTTAACTAGGATTTATCTGGGTCAGATGAAGACGCAATATTAAAAGTACCTTCCTTTAGGGGGCCGAAAACATATTAGGGGGGAATTATTGGACTATCATTGGGATACCAAAAATATTTGACAGATCAGATTGACACACTTTTGTTGAACAGTACTACATATTAGTCACTTAGTTCCTTAAAAAGCTTAAGAAATGTGAATGATACAACCACGGGATATAGATCTTGACCACCACTGAAATGAACAGACAGCTAAATACGTAAGCTAAAGCTAGCTATTCCATTACTGATGTCCTTTTTCTTAAATTTAAAGTACCTGGGTCTCTACCAGATATAGCATTCAGTTTTAAGGTGAGCCATATTCCATGACGACTTATTAATTCGATGTCGACAGAATAAATTAGATGTCGACATATTAATAGTCGTTTCTTTCATCCAAATCAAGGGGGCACCCAGCGGTGATAAGGAACATTCACTAGCAACATATAATACATACGTCAACGAGCATTTCAGCTCAAGTATTTGTTAATTTTACAGTCAGAAAACCAAAAAATAAAAATAAATACAAACTTATGTTTTGTCTTTTCACAATTGCAATTCGAATTAAATTTAAATACATTTGAATGTAGAAATATGAATTTAATTGTCCAAAAAGTGCCACTAATACTCGAGCGTTTACGGTAATCAAGTTGACTTTGTTTTGTATTTAGGTTATGTGTGCTGTGGTTGCTGTTCAAACTTTACCAGAGTTAGCAGAACATCTAACACCAGATTCTGAAGAATCCATTCTTCTATTCAAGACTTATGAAAGAAAAAAGCTATTTATGTATAATTTCTGCACGTGTCAGCATAATATGGACAATTTGATAATATTTCTCACAGCAGAGGACAAAATGGAGGTTTTGTGTCAATAAAATTTTGAATATTCAAATTTGTAAGAGAACTATGTTTGACGGGTAAACAAGTTCGTACTCCTCCATAGCATCATAGGAGACATTATGGAATGTGACCATTTTGCATACTATAATGACTTCTTTGTACTCTCCAAAAAATATACTACAGAAATATTTTATCAGCACCATTGTATTTATACTCCTAATATAAATATTATATTCAGAATTTTAATGTTAATTTTCTGTTGTTATTGTACATGATCATGGCTAAAGTGTAGCCGAAAGCTAGTTGAAATGAAATAATAATTGGATGTGTCAAAAACTTTCTTAAGGCCAACTATAATTAATAGTTCGTTCATCGTCATTTTGTAACCACAAGTGTAAATGTGGGATGCAGTAGATATTTGGATAATTTTGTATAAATCACAAGTAAATTGTTAACTTACTTACTCCAGCAGTGAGATTGTCTGGATTAATTAAATGTTGTTATACCTGGCATTTCCTTCAACTGTTTACTAATCACGTGATGCATTCCTTTCGCAATCAAGACAACATTATTACTAATCACGATTGAATTGATTCCTATCATGAATGCGATAGGTTTTTGCATTAGTTTGCTAGCTATATATCTTCTTAAACTACGTTGAAGCAACAGAAACAGTTATGCAACATTGAGTATATGGCTTTTAGTCTTTGTTTCTGTTTTCTGCATTGGCATGCTCATCAATATTTTATGGTTTCGTTCTCTGATTATAGTTGAACTACGTTGCTTCTGTTCTTTATAGAAACGAACATTGATTTTTAAATTTGAATTATTGTAGGAAATGCACTGGTAGAAGAGTTGACAAGGATATTTTTATACTTGGTGTCGTGGAAAAGGATGTTCCAAATAGTGACATTCTTTATTTGACGAGTGTAATATCATTTCCAAAAAAGATATATCATAGAATTGTTTATAAAGGAAACATGTTCTAGTCTCACAGCTATACCAGAACTACACGCCGGAATAATTATACTATTTATTAAAAAGATAAATGTATCATCCATTGTGGCTTTATTCAGTACTTTTTGACGGCTATTGTATCTGCCTCGCTATCGGTACATTATGCTGTGGTAAAAAAATTAATGCGATGTCATGAACCGTCAGTTACTGCAGAAAATGCTGGAATAAAAACTACTTAACACACATATCAAAGTACAATAAAATTCTGTAAGTATGAATTTTGCTAAATTTTATTTTTAAGAATTTCCATGTGCTTGTAAGTTGTTTAATGATAAACATGTTTCACTCCAGAAGATATCTTATACACTGTTTAGATTTTTAATATCAGACCTTTCTGTAATGTATTTTTCCATCTTTGCTTTGTTGAAGTTTACAGACTATGTAGTGTTTATTTATGTTATAGGACATCAAGTGTATCATTGGTGCTGTTGGAAGATATTAAAGAGAAAGTTATTTGTGTCAATTTGCCTGAAGCATATTATATATGTACTTTTCCCAACGACGTCGAAAAAGATTAAAACTTGACTTATACCTACCAGTAATTTAAATGTAAATTAATCGACAGGATAAGAATATATTTAATTACTTTGAATTCGGGTAGTTTCATATCAATATCCAAATAAATTTATCTTTTAGTAAGTAATACTACTGCGGGTAAATTTATTTATTTTGTCGTGGCAAATGTTTAAGAATTGACCGTTAATAAGTTTATTTACCGTTAATTTGTGTGACTTGACCAGAAAATGTTTAGACATTAACGGTAAATAATTTTATTAATGGTCAATTCACACAAATTAACGGTAAATAAATTTATTGGCGGTCAATTTCTAAACATTTACCACAACAAAATAAATATATTTACCCAGAGCATTTTTAACTCGATAGCTACAAAAAAAAATTTTTTTGAGGATTTTTTTTAGAATAAGCAGAGTACCATAAAGGAGGAGTAGCGGTGTGTATGTTGGACGGGGGTGTTAAATGATAAAGCATTATGCTTTCTCGAGATCCTAGCCTAGTATTTACGATAACTCTGTAATTTTATAGATATAAAATTTTTAGAGTATGTATATATATACGATCCAAATGTAAAATCATCAATCAGGCAAATATAACACAACATAACATAACAAATGTCTTGTCACACAAAATCACATATTAATAATTCACACTTGAGTGGTCCTGAATTTCTACTTTCCACTGTCAAAATAGTGCGTACATATTTTTTGATTGGTCCTCGTAGTAACTTTTTTGTGTTATGCCACGTGGTTTGTGTTATGCCACGTGGTTGTATCCAGGGGAATATTATAAATTTTTATTGTTGAGGTAAAAAGCAGATGAATCTGATTTTTGTTGATGTCGATGTCCTTGACCTTGAATAACCTTATTGTCTCTTATTCCGCAAACTTTAGTGACGTAATATGCACGGATACCGGAATATAAGGCTGGAGACATACTTTTTTGTCTGCGCGGTTTTCAATTAATTTATATTATTTTAATTTTCCCACCTTAAATATGATCGTAAGTGCTTTTAGACTTTATTTGAATTAATTAAATTGAATCGCAGTAAAAAAGTCCTAAGTCCACTTATTACTAGCCATAGTTTTCACTAGGTGCGCCCCAGTGTTAGCAAGCGGATACATATAATGTTGTTGGTCCAAATTTTAAACTGCTTAGTGGCGTCATGGGTTTTTTAATGTTCAGTTTCGCTAACCTAAATGTTTGACCATATAGCATATATGGACATTGTCACGACACAAAATGTGAAAACTATCTAACTCTGCAGGCTTACCAGCAATCCTCATTGGGAATATTTTGGCTTTCTGTATCCCAAGATACATATCGCGTAAATGCTACACTTTATGACCACAAAGTTTCTCGTCAGGAACTAGTTGCATTCTCGTTCTAAGTTATTTGTTTGAAGAAAAAGGGGGAAAACATGAGAGGGATAACGGGAAAGTCTCAAATTTAATGTGCATGCTTAATGTTTCCCGTAAAGGACTATTCACATTCTGGTCTCTGTTAATCTTTCAGGGAAAGGGAGCTATGCGCGAATGGAGCCTAAAACGCGAAATTTGCCATTATTTTTGTTCGTGATATGTGATAAGCTAAAGAAACCTGCTTTGTTGTTCCAATATATTATTGCAGGTTTTCAGAACTTGTCCCACTTCCCGTTAAGCTATCTATCTTTTCAACGCAAATTCAATTATTAAACTTCGTTGTCTTTGAACGCACATCGTTGTCCTTGAACGCACATCGTTGTCTTTGAACGCACATCGTTGTCCTTGAACGCACATCGATGTCTTTGAACGCACATCGATGTCTTTGAACGCACATCGTTGTCTTTGAAAGCACATCGTTGTCCTTGAACGTATTTAGTTATCTTTGAACATACTTCGTTATCCCAAAACGCATGTATTAGCTAAGATAAATGTACACCTCTTGGGTGTAAATTTACACTCAAAAGGTGTAAAGTAATATAACACCTATGGCGGATGTAAATTAACACCCTTATGGGTGTAAACAAAATTATGTCTAAATTTACACCCCAAAAGAGTGTATATTTACACCACTAGGGTGTAATTATAAATATCGTAAATTTTACACCCCAGAGGAGTGTTAAAATACACCTTTGGAGTGTAAATCTTCGTTTACACCTGAAAGGGTGTTACTTTACACCCCAAAGTTTCTCAGTGAGTACTAATAAGGTTAATACAGCTGACAGACTGATAATTTTTAGGGAACTTAAGACAATAAAATATTTTCCCTGAAAGAGCAAACTATATTTCCTTGAAAATAAATCAGAAAGAAATGAGTATATTGGGAATATTTAAATGTACAAATTGGCGATTGGTCCTGAAAGATAGAGAGATGCACGTTGAATATGACAGCGATATGTATGCGCTACGATCAATCTTATTTTCAATTCTGACGCCACATTACGTGCGCGCAAATGCTTTGGAAGTAAGCTCGGAGTCTACTAAAGCAGCGTGCGCTCACTTTTTCATAAAGATTTCATAAATACATCAAGATCGCATTAAGGCCGGTTTCCGTTACTGCCATTTTTCCCGCGCGGGCGGGGCGAACGTTTTTGCTATGCTCAATTGCTTTTTCGCGCTTGTCCGCTATGGAAGTTGAGAAAATTTAAACTTTCTCAACTCGTGCGCTCCGCCCGCGCGGGAAAAAATGCAGTATTATCATCAGAGCAGTATTTCTCCAATAAACGGGAGTTAAATAAAAAAAAACTAGATTTTCCTTGGTGGATCATATTTTGCACAGTGAAAGTATCATCAATACTAGGGATTGATGCTCAAGCTCAGCATACTTACTGGAATTTTCCAGTCCATAGAATATTTTTCTTTTACGTAGAATAAATTTTCGATAAAATGTATAATATATTTTAAACATGTTTAGACTCAAACATGCTTAAAACGTATTTGTAAGTGTCCTGTTTTACTGTGACAACTTTAAATACTTTCTAAATAAGCTAATAATTTTGTACGCTAATTTTAAATATATTTAAAACATATTTAAAAGTTAAATACGTTTTCAACGTATTTAGACTTCAAGCTGCTTTACTCGACTTTTTGGTAAATATATTTGAAACATATTTAATATTAAGACCGACGGGCGAATATGTTTTAAACATATTTTCAATATATTTTAATTGTGTTTCTAAAATTTTATTTCCGTAAGGGTGATATGTGTACTGTATTTATATTACACTTATATATTGTATTAGTCTTAAATTATATTAATTACTAATTGCTACATTTCTCAACATTTTCAAACCTTACAGACTCAATGACGATAAAACCTATCAGATGTTCATTAGTCAGTCACCAGCAAATATCTCATATGTGTTTAATATCAAAATACCGTCTAAAATTATGGCAGTGTCCAGTAGGCTTTTTTTCCGCAACCTCTGCCCTCCGTATAAACGTGCAGCACTTGACAAAAAGAAATGGGTTATCGAGATCGTGTATACATTCCATTCTATTACCATATACGACACATCTTAATGCCACTCCAGGTTAGTAGTTTATTTTAATACCGTTAATTAACTTGGGTATTAATTCAAATGTCTTGAGGTTCATGCATCTATTCCAAACGAAGGATAGGGGAACATTCCAATACATAAATGAGGGCGAATACGGATGTTGGATTGTGTCAACTTGAGAAGGCTTAGCCTATAAAGTTTAAGTCTGCTGAGCTACTCAGACCGTGGCTATGTATACTTGCTGCTTTCAGCTCAGGAAGGTGCGCGAAGAACTATCACCGAGAATCCAGCAACAAGACAAATCTGATGTCAATTGATGTTGTTAACCAACGAGTTGATACATATACCCGTTCCCCATTTGAGTTCGCTCTAGCCGGAGCAGTTCTACATGCTACTATTGAACATGTTGCTAACAGTGCGTGATACAGAAAGGATATAGTAGTCCCGTGAAAACTGTGACTGTCAAAGATACAATTAATAAGCAACCTCCTGAAAAACAGTTGAAACAACATCGGGTCTTGCTGCTGTTGTATTCACTTTTGGTGCTTTCACTAAAGCCCTAGATACGATCTTGTAATTCAGTAGAGGTAGCAGCCATCACTTTCATCGTCAGACATTGTCGTGTAACCATTTGCTTCCATGACCTGCACTCAATCCTAATATTAGGAAGTTTGTATTGAAGTCTTCATGGTTGCTTAGCACAGTAGGCCAAGCAGGAGTGCTTTGGTTGCCTCAGAAGTTGACCATTTTATGGCATTTCTACCCCCTGATACGCACCATCAGTTAAAGCTTATTATCGTCTTCTGGACACCTAAAGAAAACGAAATAAGCGAAAATTGCCTAAGTGTGATTTTTTTCTTTGTACGCGAAGCATGAGAAAGGAAAAGAAATTTCTTTCGTGTCTATAAATTAATAATTAATAAGTCGTCATCGAATATGGCTCACCTTAAAACTAAATATGCTATATCTGGTAGAGACCCAAGTACTTGAAATTTAAGAAAAAGGACAGCAGTAATGGAATAGCTAGCTTAATGTGTGAACTTAAAACTAGACCAATTATTTAAGGCTTTATAGCAATTTTAAAACAAACAATGTTTTGCATCAAAACGAGGTGGGATAGGATAAGTTTGATATTAGGTAAACTTTGATCTTGAACATGTCATAACCGAAAGAACGTTTCTTCTTACCAAACTGATGCGAAATTTTCAACACATTCATAATTTGTACCGAGAAACTCGAAACTGAACTCCACTTTTAATAAAAACTAAGGTAACGTTTTAGTAGAGTTTAGGGAACTCGATGTTATAAAAAACTGTTCTTATAATGTTTTCTTCTTTTCTTTTACCAAATAAGGAAAGTTAATTTTTGAAAGATATAGAGGTCATCCGCGAAAGATTATTTACGCGAAATATTTCAAAACGATCCATCTACGATAGCTAATTCAAAGATTTTTGCGGCTTTTTTGGACCGCGATTGTTTCTTCCTTTAAAGAACCTCATTTGAAACGTGGTCAAAGTTTTCGTGGTTTTCGTTAAAGCACTTGATATATCCCAGTAAAACATTATTCGCTTCGTTTTTTGACTTGATTACCTTGAGTACTTTGAACCTTGTTAAGGCTGTTTCCATACAGCAAACGTTTTCGAGCGATCTTAATTTCTATTGTTTATTCCGCGAATTTTTTCAACTTTTTCTAGCGGAATATGGCAATAGCCAATCAGAGAGTAAAAAAAAAAAAATCCGAGCGGAAAAGATCGCTGTATGTAAAACAGCCTTTACTCTGTGATAAGCAGCTGTTTTAATGAAATAAACATCCTTCATTTTGTTGATGGGTTTATGGTCTGCAAAATTATATTGAATCCTACATGAGCGTTACAAATCAGATTTCGTCTTCCCAAGATCATCCATAATGGAATATTCCGGACTACAAAGAAACTCTATTAACCGCAATATAATTGTATTGGTTTAAGGAACAGAAAAAATATTTATCAGGTGTAAATTGATTCTAGACATCACGTATTTCAAGATATGCTACAATGTAGAATGTAGGATGGATTTGTTTGGAACTGTATTATTATCTTTGATTACTATTTACTTCGTAGTTTCTTAACTCTTTCATGCATAGTATCCCCCTGTATTTAATTAAATTCCTACTAATTTCTTTGCTGTTTTGATATTTCCAGGGGGTTAATTATTGGAAATATAAAGTAAAATAAATTTGGTTAATGTTGACAACACACCCAGGTTCCGCGTTTAATTATATATGTTTTCTATAAGAAGATAAATTCATTCAGTGATTACATTCATTCATTGAAGAGACGGATTCCAATTAGCTATATAACAAAATACCGTGGGAAACATTTTTGGGCCTCCTTATCTAGTAGCTCGAGCACTGAAAAGTAGGACCTTTCCCTACTTATTGCGATCGCAGTGACATTTTGCGAGTGACCTTGGTTTTAATTTCAGCTTTACATGGGAAACAAATTCAAATATTCCATAAATTTACCACATCGTATCGTATCGTATCGTATCGTATCGTATCATGCACTTCAATATCTCAGCAACTACGATAGCTGTGACCATAACAACTACGATAACTGTGACCATACCACTTGGCACATTTGTAGAATGACCCTTTGTGAACAAGTCAGTTTAAAAAGATTTTTGACACGATATCTGAAGGGTGGATGTAAAATATCTTGTCTGTAAAATACGTAAGTTGTATATATCACATGATCTTATAATTATAATAATATTTCCGTTAATAACGTTGACACCTCTGGTATTAACTAAAAGAAAAGAATATGGTAAGACAAAATAAATTTTTTCTTTCTGGAATCAAAAACAAGATAAAAATTTAGGGGTAGTTGACAGCTTTTCTACTTGTCGAGTAATAAGTAATTGAATCCCATTTCGTCCCATTCCGAGGCAAGCGAAGCACACCTTCCCTTTGCAACCGTGCTGTGGCATCATACATAGACGTTATTTCATTACTTTTGATTATTTTGTCTCAGTATATATTATACGGAGGATTGTAGTTGTGAATATTTAAAAATTGTAAAAGTATAAAAGTGGTAAGTTATCATTTCAGTTTTATACATTTTGTTCTTATCTATTTTCATAGTAGTAGTTTAACCCTTTGATCCATAAGCATACCTCCTGGTTATATTAAATTGGAAACCTTTTTAATTTTATGAGAAACCAGGGGGTCTTATCAGCCTTTACCAAAGTTATTTTACATTTTATTTCCAATAATTAACTCCCTGGAAATAGCAAAACAACAAAGAAATTAGTAGGGGTTTGATTAATTACAGGGGGACACTATGCATGAAAGAGTTATTGATAATTATTTGATTATTGATGCGCGGTGTAAATACAAACTGTATATTCTAATTATTAATTTGAACGTTAAAACATTTCACGGTATAAAATCAAATAATTTCCTTAGTTTTCATAAATACAGTTGAACCCCACTTATTCGAACACGGGGTTATTCGAACTCCTCAGTTATTCGAACTTTTCCCCTTGGTCCCTTGAACCTCCCTTATGAAACCCTTATAACTTACCCTGGGTTATTCGAACTCCCCGGTTATTCGAACAGTAAATCTCACCCCCCTTCAAGAGAAAACCCTCAGTTATTCGAACTTTTCAAAATTGCGTTCTTCCAAAGATGACAAAATAATAAAAAATTTAAATTTTTGTGACAAGTTCTTTTAGTTTATAGATAAAGTCTTTTCTTTCCACTCAAAACCAACTTGCACGGCACTTGTATTCCCATCTTATCTCCTTTATTCAGTGGCTTGCCCGTGACTATTACTTTGCAGGTATGAAGGGAATCCGCTCGCAAGAAGTAGAATATAGTTTTCGCAAATTTACCACTCTGTCCCTTCATCAGATGTCCAATAAATTTGTCCTCTTTCAAAACAGCCACTTCTTGTAACGTTTTTATTTGAAAACCCTGTATATGCGAAACACCGCTTATTCGATCTATTTTGCTCGGTCCCTTGAGAGTTCGAATAACCGGGGGTTCGACTGTATATATACAGTAGGTTAAAGCTTTAAAGTTTCGTTTTGAGGCGTTCGAAAAGCAGCCAACAGAGGAATTCTAATGAATCAGGTGTTCTAGAGTAGATAGTGCTGGTAAAGATAGCTACCATAACAAAATTTGTTTTTACAATATTTAGTCTCCCTGATAATATGGAAAAACGTTTCCCTCTCCTGGAAAATTGAGCTATTCTGACTGTTCTAAGAGAGATATTTGGTTCTAGGTGTTCTAGGAGAATTTTTCTTGGATAAATAAACTGTTCTAATACAAGTTTTGTCCTGGTAAATCGGGCTGTTCTAATACAGGTATTTTTCCGTTTACTGGAAAAAATAAGTGTTCTAAGATAAAATACCTCATTCTTAGAAAATGTAGCTGTTCTAAGAGAAATAGCTCCACTTCCTGAGAAGAAAAGGTGTTCTTAGGAAGTTTCAACTGTTTTCTGCATTTGCTCTTATAATCCTGCACATAAAAGAAAGACAAGGCACAAATAATCAAAACGAGTTCAACATTTAGAAATAACGTCTATGTAAATAAAGAATCTTGTAGTTAAAAACTTTTCAGTTTACTTTTTCAGATTAACAGTTGCCTTAAGACGTTTGGTATTTTGGAACTGAAGCCACCGTGATCCTACAGTACGGATGCAAAAGGAGGGTGTGCCTCGCTTGCATCGGAACGAGACGAAATGTGATTTTGAGAGGTTTTGAAATGGAAAAATCAATGACTAAAGAACACTTTCCGTTGTTTCTAATGAAAATCCAGTAGCAAGTGTGACAACACCGAGTTTCCCGTCAACACCTATCCCCATTTCGGTTTTAATGACGCTCTACCGAATAGGGAGGAGGGGACATGAAAGGGGCCAAAAACTGCAAAAGTCTTAAATATTTCTGTGTTTTTTTCTGTTTTTTTTCTTCTATTCAATAAACCAAAATAATTACAATAAAAACTCACTTAAAAAATGTACATATATAAATAAAAATTAATACATGGGCATACACATAGAGGACAATAAATTACAATACGAAAGAATAAGCAATGTTCCCCGCAAGGCACGAAACTGATATCGCCAAGGAACATTGCTTAGGAAGA
>JANTOQ010232809.1:0-13638 GCA_027564595.1 Bythotiara depressa | reverse complement strand
TATTTTAACCCTATTTTGGTTGGGGGGGGGGTAAAATTACCCCCAAACCATAAAATTGTAGAAAACAAGAAATTGGCTCGCGTTGGCTTTTATGTAAATCACATTTAGTTTTACACATTTTCTGCCAGTTTTGGGTCATACACATACCTAGGAAAACATTTATGGGAGTTTTGTGGGGGATAGGTGACTAGTGCTTTTATTTAACCCCATATTACATTTCTATAAATGTAAATGGCCATAACGTTTGCTAAACGTACTCAAATGACAAGAACTTTGGATATCAGTAAGATATAAAGTAGTAAAACATTTCGTCACAGGTTAGTAAAAATCCGTCATGATGATGTCACGTGACGTCATATGATGCATTTTCCCGTTTCCCACTAAAACATTGCTGAAAGATCGCTGACGTTAGCACATCTGAGCATTGATGAGGAAGTAAAATGTTCTTTTTCACAAAGAACAACATTTTAGCTTTCCATAGAGGGGTCAATCATGATTCTATGATAATGTGTTCCGAATTTATGCTTGTTCGAATATTGCTAATTGGAGGGAAAATAAAGGTTCTCCTATATACTCCTATACATATACAAGCTGAAAAATACGTCAATGGCCATAACCTCTTCACCTAAATGCAATTCGCTTCATACTTGCACCAGACGTCAAGTATAAGAATGTAAACGTTTTCTGACGTTTTTGTCAAAGTCCGACGTGATGATGTCACGTGACGTTATTTATCATTTTTGAACAAAAAACACACAAAAGTTATAAAAATCTGCTGACGTCAGCAAAAAGTGTCCAGTGTGGGTAAACCGTAGCACCTTTAGTTCAAATTTTAATGGGGCGGGAGAGGGGTGTGGGTACCACCAAACCTTTTAACGTCCATCAAATAACCCAACCAAAATAAAATAGGGTTAAATCCAAATCAACTCGGTCTCTGTCTACTACATATTCCGATATTCCGATCCATCTCGACAATTAAATCTGTTAGGCCGTCAGACCTCCAACGTGGTCGACGAGGAAATATCTTTTCTTCACCACATGGCCTCGCGAATGTCCTTTTGCTATGCCATAACGTGTTCAGCAGGGACATTTCACGATCGTACGTTTAGTGACTAAAGGATGTAATATCACAATATTTTGAGCATATGTGTATAATAAAACGACAAGTTATATATCTACGCTATGGTGACGATTGGAGTTAATTAAGGCAGTATTTGCACATTTTCATGGAAAACAGTTTATGGTTCTAATTCCTCGTCAAAATATGTTTATGCTGAAATTTGTGAATTTAGCCAATGAATGAATGTGCTGGTTTTCATTATTAAAAATTATATGAGGGAAGCTGAGGAGAATATTTATTGTCTTAAAATACCTCTCCAAACACATGTACATAATTCTACAATAACTTAAACTATTAAACAGCTAGCAGGGGTTGAGAAATAATTTTTAAGCCTTGTACGTTGTGGTATTCGAATTTAATAGACAACGTACGTTGAATATTATTATCGTATGCCAATTATGTAACATCTTACATGAATGATTATCAGATCATTGTGAAAACTAATTATTTCCTCTTAACCGGATACAAAGAAAATAAGAACCTAATACAGGGGTCGATTAGCATGTAAAAAGGGATTATCAAAATTTGGCAAGATTTAAATGTTATCTTAAGTCTGTGAGGGGCGCAGGTGGGGAATTTTTTTCATTTTTAGGGCTCTACTTTGTTGGAAAATGCATTTGCAAGCATTACATTAAAACAATGTAGCATAGAAAAAACAAAAGGTTTTAAATGCTCTATTCACTGAAAAAAGAAATATTTATTTAACTTTTATCGCAGAGATTACACCACAAAGATGACATTATGAAGAAAACCATGCATGTGAAGAGCTCAAACGTAATGTATCAAAGCCAACATAATCATTAAAGAGCAAATCTGACATTATTAAGTATTGAAAATCAAGCGCGTCCTCAAACTTTGTAATCACAACTTTCAATATCAAAATAATACAAATGCAAAAGGAGGAACTTGTTGTTATAAATGTATATCGTCGGCAAAGTTTCCTCAAAGAAGATTAATAATGGGGCTTTAGCTGTAATTTTCACGAATTAATCCGGATGAAAAGCAGCATACATATATCGTACAAAAAGTGTACATACATTTAAATGAAAATAATTTTTTTGAAACACATCAAGTATGCACATATACCATTTGTCAACCCTGATTTGAGCAGAAGAATGAATGCTTTATCTAAGTAATTTTGTATATAACGTTTGTAAATTTCTGACTAAATTAAGTGTATACTGCCTTTGTGATATTTCTACATATGTCTAGGCACTCTGAGATTGTTTGGATTTATAGCGGATTTATAGAACAATCAGAGATGCAAAAAAGTGTGTTTTATATGTTATTAAAACAAGCATTTTTGAGGGAATAAGGGGGTCAATAACAATAACATAAGGTACATGTAATAATAAGAATGGCCGTGCTTCCTGTCCCCTGGTATGTGATCTCACTCAATGAGTGTAAAAAAACTGTATTAACCTTGTTTCCAAGGAGGGCATCACACATGCCACATGCTCATTGTTGCCGGATGTTTGCCAAGTACATACAAAGTTTATTTACGAAAAGTTTACTTAAGTTATAATAAAATAGATTTAATATCATAAGTTTATTGACAATATTGACAATGATACTCTGTAGCAAATGTACTTGCTCATATCTCATGCCGCGGTCTGTCAACTCTTCGTTTACAATTCATTTAAAATTAAACTCAGGGGAAAATTAAAGCTATACGATACGATTTATTGGCCATTCCAAGACAGCAGATCCACATAAATAAGGAGCCTTACATCAAAGTTTCATTATACACAAGAAAAACAACTTAATGTTTTTCGTTGCAATTGCCGTCAAATAATTCTTATATATAACGTTTATCAGTTTCATTAGAGAAAGCTGCATCACATAACAACACAAATTTTAAATTCTAACATGCGTTTTGTGATGGTAGATATATTTCAAAACACACCTACGAACGATGTTATTCCAACTGTGTACTACATAACGATTAAGCTAGCTAGCTGCAGTACTATATCTATCCTTACGTGCCAGTGAGGAAAGTTTAATAACATTTTCTACACGACATATGTACGTATGTTGGGGAAAAGAAACATGAACGTTTATGCGAAAAGACAGGCAGCTGAGAGGTAGCTAACCGTTCATCATTTTGGGGTAAACCTTCAAGATTTCAAGGTAGTATTTATGTTTCAAAATAGTGTTAAAGTTTTTTTTTCTTTTTTTTTTTCTTGTTTTTTTTTCTACACCTTACAGACACTTACATACACAACACCGCAACACTAGCTGACGAGGACAATTAATGTATATTGTCAGACTAGTGGCGCACACAACGTCTCATCCGTAAATCTCTATACAAGATATACATTTCTGCTCCAGCCGGGAATCGAACCCGGATCGCTCACATCAAAGGCGAGCGCGTTAACCACTACACTACGGATCCACTAACTAGTTAGTGTTAAAGCTTGCGAACAATTTTATTATACAAATATACTATATGACAATGTGGTTTCATAACTATATATACTCAAAACTACTTTAATAAAAAGTCATTATTTATCAGAACGAATTGGGTAAAAATAAGTAAAGTCTAAGTTCCCCCTTAAGAAACTCCTTTTGGTAGTTAGCTAGTTCCACTTTGAAAAACATTCACAAGAGCGACGTTCTATTCTATACTATAAAGGCACCCATAACATTTAAGTAAGTAAAAGCTAGCTAGCTAGCCACCAAAAATGTCAACAAATTTAGCTAGGTTTCCCCTTCAAAAACGGTATAATATTGGTAGTTAGCCAGCTCAACTTTGTACAAAATGCTCTATACTGTAAATACTATAATAAGGAAAAGGTAGCTAGCTAGCTGTGTAAAATGACTTAACAAAGGCTGGCCAGGTTACCTCTGCAAAATAGGTGTATTTTTTGGTTGAAACAGCTGGGGTTTTTTTGGACTTCGACTGTGCTAAGTAGATACACCATCCAAGTACTGATAAACATTTGTTCATGTCCACAATTTCTTAAGGTGTTTAGATAGGTACCTAAAATGATAGTAAGTATATTCTACAACTAACTAGCCTTAGTGTATAAATGTACAAATCTTGAGGTGGTCTAACGGCTTGGGGAAACAGCGAATCGCATTAAAAACGGTCTTCAACAGACATTTCCACGTTCAACAGTCTCTGCACTCACAAAACAAAACGAAGCGTCAATTTAATTATAGCTAGCTAAACTATATTTAAAAAAAGCTTCCCTCACGTGTAAATTGAAATGTTCGCAAAATTTATAAGATGTTTTTATACATAAATTCCACCACGAAACGTTGTACGTATAAGATAAAGCAGATTAACTTATTCAAACATGCGTAACCCGGTCAAAATAACCATCTGGCTGACATGACTCTGAGTGGATAGTACGAGCAAGACATGCATTGCTTGGGGGTCCGGAATTAGCTTTCATGTACGGCTTCTTATTATTGTCTTATGTTATTATTATATACAATAACTGCCCTTTCCCATAAAAATAGGATAAAATTCCAAAGTTTGAAATGATTCTTAAAATCACACCACCAATAGTTTTCCCAGCTCTAATTATTCCAAAGAGCCTAGTTATTAGCATCTAATGACCAGGCCTAAAGTTCCTACAAACACATGGGTGCTAAATAGCACCAAGGCAGTACTTTTAAAATTGAGTAAAAAAGTTGCAGAAATTTCAAAAATACTTATATAAAGCATTCTTCTTCTTCTGAAAAGAGTCATTTTAAACAGTAAATATATAATTAAAAACGCGCCACGTTCATGGCCATAAATGCTACGGAAACAGCGCACGGCTGATATGTGTTTATTTCGATAATTATTCGCGTTATTCACAAAAATTCCCGCAAAAAGACTAATTCTAATTCACATAAAAATATGTTAACTTTAGCCGGGCGTCTAGCGTAACCTAGTAATATATAATATTAGCAACGCATTGTATTTTATGATTGTGGCCACATTTGTTATTTGTACTTGCTTTATTCAGAGTAACAATATTTAACGCTAATTTGGATCTAGTAGGAAAAAATTGGGGTTCAACCATCAATTTAGATCTAACTGTAGTTTTAAGCTTACTTTCGTCTAAAGTGAATTTCGTGTTTATTTCTTTAAATACATGTCTAGTGTCCCCGGAAAAGAATAAAATCATTGACAGATTTCTTAGCTATTGTGCTTTTTCCAGGGGGTAAATATTAATTAACTATATGTAATACTGTATAATAATCATATAATGAAAAATAAATTTGGTGCTAGGCTGATAGACCTCCTAGTTCCTCATAAATTGATAAAGTTTTCCTGTGGAAGTTCAACAAAACCAGGAGGTATGCTTGTGCATTAAATGGACAATTTAAGTTTATCTAGGGATATATTAGCACTTTCCACTCCTTGAATGTGAAGATCCAGAAGAATGTATGTATAGACACTAAAATAACATTTTGAGTAAATAAGAGTGGACCTGAATCCAGAAAACATTCATAATCCTTTTACAGATTTTATATTACCTAAATTTGTTTCATTACCTTTATGCATTGACCAGAATTACAGCAGTCTTGAAAATAAGAATAATTTTAACAAGGAAAGGCAAATAAAAATTATCTAATTTAGATGTTCTATTACCATTTTAATAAAGTTGATACGTCTATAACGGACTCATATTGTAAGGGAAATATTAGGTCTAACATTATAAACAAACTTAAAAAGAAAAGTTATTAAAGCCAATTGAAGATAACACCTAAATGTTCTGATGAAATCGGATGTCGGGATAATCTTAAGCCAGTCAGCATTACGCCTTGCTGACCATGCTTGTTGCAAAGTACCTGTATACTAAAATAAAGAATGGATGTTTTATATGGATGATTTCCCGACAAACAGAATAATTTAGCATTAGGCTCTTCCGAGTGAAGCTGGCTAATTCTCGTGTATTGGATGCTTAAGGGAATGGTGCCAAAACATGAATAAAGCGCCAAAAGTCCAATAATTATTATTGTACGAATTTTTAGTTAATTATGGCGTTTATTGTGATTTCATAAACTTCATAAACAACGGACTTCAGATTCAGGTCCCTCGCAGAATAATATGCCTATGCTGAATATGTCAATGCCGCACGAAAAGGGTTGTTTTCGCTACACTAAGCCAACGCTCAAAGCCTTCTTAATATTAAACTTTCCATGTCCTTCCTCACATTCATGCGCAAAAATTAATATTCTTTGCATGAATGCAAGGCGAGACATGATACCTGCGAAATTAAGAAAGCTTTGATCTTTCTTTGAAATTTTGCGCTTTACAGGGGGTTTATTATTGGGAATATGAGGAGAAATAAAATTTATAAAAGCAGTCCTCCTGCATCTTCGTTAAATTATGTTAACTTAACATCTGAGAATTGGGTAGTAACAAATAAAGATAATACGGAAGCGTATTTACTGGACGTCTTTCACTAAAACTGCGAAACAAATCATCCATGAAAACAGAGAATTCTTGTGCTTTTATGTATTGTTTCTTCATCGTTTAGGGTCGTATTTTTACTTTAATCTCGGATGAGACCCTGCTTAACTAATGTGCTAAAAACGAAAAAAGCGCTATATATTCATTCGCCAATATTTATCTACAATTTGAAAGAAACAATATATTTTTTTCTTCCAATATAACTGTAAATTTCAAGTAGTTAAACTTGTTAATATGATTGTCCACTAAATATCAAGTTAAACTCATATGGAAGTGCATTGAAAAGGATAACACAACCTTTTTATTAGATTTAAAACATCTGTAATGCTTTTCAAAATATTACAATTTAAAGATTTTGAAAAACAGAACATATTCATTTCTGGAATTCGTTCTGCTTGAGCTTGATGTCATCATGGATGAAATTGACGACATCATACGTTGGTTGGCCAATATTAACTAATTTTATTTTGTTCATATCTCAAGTATTATAGAAGCCATGTTAAGTTTTCAAGTAAATTAGCGAAAACAATTGAATAGTGGCTGGGAACTAGCAATACATGTACTTGTAACCTATATTATCAAGTATAACTGAACAAGATATTTCAGTGTGCTAACTTTTATTTGCACTGCTTTAAATTAATAGTTTCTGTGTTATCTTCCATTCCTTTTATTGCCGTATATGGAAAGAGCCTTTGTAACATCACCAAGGCTCTATCAGGGGTTAATCTTGTTTATCCGATTAGGGATCCTCGCATATTCAAGACAAAACTTTAACAACTCAAAAAATAAAGTAAATTTTACTATAGTTCTACCGTATAGTTTTCTTATTAAATTACTTTAAAATAACTTGAACTTCGTACTAGTTAGATCACGGTTTCGAGACTCGTCTAACTGAAATTGCACAGTTTAAACAGAAGGAATTGACACGAGGTTGAGCCGAGGAGAGATTGACACGAGGTTGAGCCGAGTGACAATCACTCGTGTTCCACCTTTTGCAATTTTAGTTAGACGGGTGTCAAGAAACCGTGATCTAACAGACTTATACCACGATTGAAGTAAAAAGAACCTCCCGAATTTAATAGAATAAGATGCTGCATCACTGTTGAATAAATTATATCTAAAGCCTTTAGTTACTCGGAGTTTCATGTTACTTGATCTAAGATGTCTATACTGTGACTTAACACTATCTTAGGGGGGTATTTTGTCCTCGTAAAATTACCTATCCCATGTAACTTTTGTTCCACAACTCCAATTTACATAATATTTGGCCTGAATATTTGTCTTGATAAGACGTTTACATTTCTGAAAACGTTTTTTGAAAATTCAAAATATGCTGACGTAAGCAACTTTTTGGTCAAATTTGGTCAAATTTTGGAAATTAAAAAAATAGAACTTATTTCAAGTAAAAACAATAAAAAAATGTAGCATAGTATGTAAATGTGACGTTTAGCTACTTAGAAGTACAAAAAATATAAAATTACTGCCCATTTTTAACATAAACATAGATTTTGTGTGATTTCTATACTCACCAACATCCCCTCGGCATAATTTAATAAATCTTTTACAAGATGTTGATAATAAAAAAATATTAAAGTCACAAAATTGCAGCTCAAACTAACAAAAGGAACTAAAGTTATGACGAAAAAACCAGAGGGGTAGGTAAAATTACCTACAAATCCCCCTAAAATAGGGTTGACAGAATGAAAGGTTAATGTAACATTCGTGACACAAAACCATAATTTTAAATGTAGCATAATTAAAGTTTAGGAAATTATATTTTCTACTTGCCCCTGTGTACTTAGCATTAAACACTAACTAAACATTTCCACGCCTCTCCGGCGACCTTTTTAATAAATACAAGACCCATCGGCGACTTTTTTTAATAAATACAACAATTAGAAACAAAAAGTTTTTAAGAAAGAAAAAGAAACTTCAAACGTCAAAACTATTTTAAGTACAAATTATGTAAATGTATATAAACAACCTCCTGAATTACAACTTGACTTGTAATTTAATGTTATCGTGTTCCTTATCCAATATAATTACTCCGCCACCTGTCTCTACGACGTAATCAATTATACTTTTAATATCGATATCATGGCTTGTAGATTTATTATTGTAGCTACTATTTGAAGTTATAATTAGCAGTGAATCAAATTTCAAAGTCATTGTATTTTTACCCCCGTTTTACATTTTCTATCATTATTTTCTATTATATTTAAATTTTAATTTAATTCATTGTTTTAAAATCCAACCATTTTCTAATTAAATATTATCATAATTTAGTTTAAACAATTCGATGGAATAATTTGACAGGAGCCATGCATTTGT
This sequence comes from Bythotiara depressa, assembly GCA_027564595.1. Classification (NCBI taxonomy): domain Eukaryota; kingdom Metazoa; phylum Cnidaria; class Hydrozoa; order Anthoathecata; family Bythotiaridae; genus Bythotiara; species Bythotiara depressa. The sequence continues at coordinate 4,771 of JANTOQ010232809.1, read as the reverse complement.
TTAGTTATAGCACAATAAAGTGTAGTATAACTATATAGAAACTATTTAGACAACACTTTTTAAGAATATCGTGTAATACAACAACATTCGATCTAAAAGTTAATAATTAGTAATCATTTTTTTGTTTTGACTATGCAATATCGGTCGCCTAGTCAATCTATTGAAAGTTTCCATGACTTTAAAATTAGTGTGGAACAAACTATCATTCATACTCATAAAAATAATCTACCACAAATCTCGCTTTGGGTTTAAGTTAAATAATTAAAGTTCTTTTATGTCCTTGCCAACATATAATAATAGAAACTGCTATTCATGCTTCAATATTTGAAAGGTGTCTGTCCACCCTGTATTCGAATCAAACATTTAGTTTTGCGCATGCGCGTATTTACGGCTGCCAAAAATGATCATATGCGAAACAGCAAAATTGTGCTAAAAGGAAATCCCCTACAACCTGAAGATATTTTCTTAGGGCTTTTTTCTATATCAAGCCTAGGGTTTCCTTTTTGAAAGAAAGCATCTTGGGTAATGCTAACTGCAGTGAGTTCCCCTCAGAAACAACATGAGAGTAAGTATGGTCTTCAGAGAACAGTTTTAATCTAATTTAGGAAGGTTGAAATTCAGAAATCTCCTAATTTGTTTTGACACATATTTTTAAAACCTATCTTTGATTAGATGTTTATATATAAATCTGTGGAAAAAAGACAAATGTGAAAGATTTAAAACAGCAACAAGATGTTATTTTTGTTTTGAACTACCATATAGTATACTGAAAAAGTAGTTACCTTATGTGACACTGATTGGTATTACTGTTAATTAAAGTTTGCTTGCTGCATACACTAGTTCAATAAAACCTCCTCTCTCTCCGCCATGACTTCAGAAAACAATGACCTTCATTAAATATATGTATTGTGGGCGAGGTTTCTACGAGACCGAAAAAACCATCGAGTTTGTTTCTTAGTTTTTGCTGACGTATTTATTTCGACTTGTTTGACTCATGGCTGATGATAGAGTAAAAATAAAACATTTTCTTCATCAATGAACTATTCCATTTTATATCCATACAGGGGTATGGAAGTAAAAAATCCAGCGGATTCAAAAAGGGTTTTTTCCCAGGGGTTCCTTATTTTCACATTTTATCCAGAGGATAGGATTAGGATTCAAGGATTCAGACTTTTATTTCCAAACCTAAAGCGCACTAAAGTTTACTTTCATTCAAGTTGTTGTTGCTGTTCGACTTATTTTCCAACGGGTTTAACGTGGTATCCCTCAGAATTACAACCCCTAAAGCACATCAAACGAAACTTCTATATTCCAAGAAAATAATACAATTACGTGTTGCTTTAGCTTTTAGCTTTTAGCTTTTACTTACACATATTTAAAATAGATAAAAACGTGACTGTTTAAATACAGAAGAAGGCGTGTTTCCAAAGAAGACTGAAATGAAGAGATTTGTTGTCTTTAATTTAAAAAAATACTTTATCTGTGGTCCCGTTATTGTTGAATCATAATGTTTTTCAGGAGCGTGGAAGGGGCTATCCATGCTACAAACTTTCCAGGGAACGAGTTTGGGGATATTTAAATTAGCAAACACTGATAAATTCGCAAGTGAAAAGAGGACGGTATTTATTAAAATTTTAAATCTCTCATGAAACATTTTGAGGAAATTGTTAATTAACGAAATGCTACACCTTTCATTATAAGAACACGATGGTTTCGGCTGCTGTAAGAAAGATTATTGTATTTGATACTTCTACTTATAAGAAACCTTAAATATGGTGCTGAAATGCTTGATATTGTGAAACAAGGATCAAATATTTCAAATGTTTTTGTTGACAACAAAATTATACTTAGAGGATAAACATAAAATTTTCTAGATGTTGATATCTAACATCACAACAAAACAAACCCAGTGGGCATATCATGGTCACACAACGTTCCAACAACGTTATAATAACGTTGCAACGTTTCCTCAACGTTTTCAGAACGTTATTTGGCCATGAAATGCCCACTGGGAAGCTTCACAACGATGAGAAGCAGGAGAGAACTTCATAGGAACAATTATGTTCCTGTTATTTTAACAACTGTTTTGGAATTTGTAGAATAATGACTCTTGCTGCTCTCCATTCTGGTATGTATATGGCTAACGATTATTTTTTAAGTAAAAATGTCAACGTCGTGGCAATGAGAATTGTATCTCAGTATCTCAAAATCCTACAAAATCCAAATCATTTTTCATAAAACTTCACCGCAGAAGTATTAATTTTTAGCATATTTCACTAAGTATTAATTATTATAATTATTAAAAGCCCAAGGAACGAGGGCACAAATAATTTGTTGTTCAGCAGTTAAACACAATTGCAAAATCTGACCTTTCAAAATTAAATTAAGTCAAGTTAAAGGTGCCATCCCTCAAATTTTGTTATTTTTGTTATGTAAACTTATTATATCCGTTAGAGCATACAGCATGGTCTTGGTCCGGACTTTGTAGCACATCGTGCTAAAGTTTTGAAAAACCGACAGTTTTTACCATGCTGACTATCAACGAAAAGTTATTTTCGTTTTATAAAAAGCTTGATGAATGATTCCATTTCCATGGATACCAGCTGCGTTTGCATAATTTAATTTTTAAATAATGATTTAATTGACAAATAATAAGAACAGCTGAAATTTTACCTGACTACTAAGACTACCAAGACTGCTAGTTTAGCTCTACATAATAGGTTTTTAATATTTAGGTGGTTAGTGTGGTGTATGTAGGAATAGGATGGAGTTTACAAAAGAGGGAATCACATTTCATTGCGTAGCTAGCTGTGAGCTACACACCTGCACTCAAGTTAGTATATATATCAACATATCAATCATAAAGAGTGTTTCATCATCAGCTATTCTTTATAGAAGGAGACAAACATGATTTAAGAAAAATACTAGAGAATAAAAATAATTAGCTATTACTTCTGTTCATAGTCAGTTTTCTGTTTTCTGTGGCTATGGTACAAAGTATTCATGCCTCTCCAAGTTTAGTATTTCCTTTAACCCTATTCAACCTAGGGGGGATCCGCCCCCTGTCGGTTTTTTAAAATATATATATTTTGACTCACTGGTGCAAATGAGCTGAAATTTTGGGACTTTTTCTAACATTTATTTGGAAACAAATGGTGAAAAAAAATTTGTGTTTGGAATAATGGTTCTCCCATTGGGATTAGATCCTCAGCAGGTAGTCAAAAAGTTTTTTTCCACATCATATTATTATATACTGTTGGCAGATAATTTTGTTTAGAAATCAGAAATGGAAGTCGAATAAGCTAATTCTAATTAATAAAACACCTCAGGCTTATTTTAGGTCCTCCAAACGTTTATCACAGGTTTATCTTTATACATTATGTCACATTGTTGCTTGTTGATTTTCTCTTCTACTTGCAGAGATAAGGCAGCTGGATAATTACAATTATTTTACGCATGATAAAATCTAACCAATCAGAGTTCTTCAAAAAGGCAGAAATTAAACAAATTAAAAAAATACATCTAAATTTTTTGTAACGAATTATCCAAAATATGCACTGACGAGCTACCGAAATATAAACCGACAAGCTTTATCGGAGCAAGTCGTTAAAACGAACGAATAAATGTGGATCTCTGGAAATGATTTCTATTTGGAATACTCTCAAGATAGGAGAGGTAATAGCGCATAATATTTGGCACACTTTTACACCTTTATATACTACTTCGAAAGGGCCAATAAAACAATTTGAGGGATAGCACCTTCAACAATTAAGTTTGTAATTATCATAACCTTTCTTAGATCATTATCTGACTCTTTTGTCTAATAATCTGAAAGATAAATAAAACAATCTTATTACAGAAGAAATACACTATTTTGTTTGTAACACAATTTATTCAGTAGTGTATATTGCACTCTCTTGGAATCGCAAATACAAGTTATACTACCGACAGGCCACAGTTCCTTTCGGAGAGTACTGCATTGTTAAATTGTCCGAACATTTTACGAAATAAAATCGACTTGTGATTATAAAAGGTAACACTTTTAAACATCACATTTCAATACCTTTAGAATTCATTTTTAAGTTTAAGTCAGTCATTATACTGGACATAATATGGCAATCAACTAAGAAGAAACGAAAATACACAATAACAGCTTTAATATTTATACTTAAATTTAAACTAAGATCTCTTATTCTTCATGCATTGCTACTGTTACGGTTAAAGTTAATTTACGTGACATGTCTTTAATCTGCATGTTCATTTCGGACAGTACACAGGTAAACGAACAAAAGTTCATGTCGGCATGATAATTTTTTTCGTATCTCCATGTAAACAGTTTTTACCATTCTGACTATCAACGAAAAGTTATTTTCGATTTATAAAGACCTTGATGAATGTAAACGCTGATGTCATCTTTAAAATTCAAAACTTAAGTAATAGCTAATCATTCGGGATTCAAACAGCCAAGCAAATCACGTAAACGCGCAGATGATGACAGGGCTTTTTCTTCCACCATCAGTTATATCCAACAAGGATAAAAACCTGCGAAAAAGATTGCTCGTGATATAATTACAGTTTATAGTTTTGTTACGACATAATCCATAAATGGGTAGTATCTTATTTTTTTGCTGGTTTGTTTACAAACAAATCCGAGTTCAGATTTAAACATGCAAAGTTCCATTAACCATTTTAAGAATATATCTGATATAAACGGCAATGGATACGAATTTGCGTAGTTTACTTATTTTATTTATACACTGATTGTGTCCGT
>JANTOQ010232698.1:0-13638 GCA_027564595.1 Bythotiara depressa | reverse complement strand
TGTATATTTATTCAACGGTTTTAACGTATACAAGTCATGAAATACAGACGGTGCAATTTTAGTTTTACATTTAAACAGGAAACAAAGAACTTGGAAAACGTTCATTTCGTATATAGTAAAAGACTGAAGGTCTTCAAAGAGTGGTTTTGTATTAGTATAGCGATCTTTAAAGTGTATAACGCGCATTGCATAGTGTATAACGCGCATTGCATAAAATTTTACAATTATTTCGTTTCACAACCAATACGTCCCTAAATGAAAGGATATTCAATCTAGTATATCAATATTGATGACGCCATCTGTATTTTATTTAAAATAGGAATGAGTAATAAGTTAAACTACGTTTAAAATTACTATACATCATATCATTACGAATACAACATATATTCTTAATCTTAAATTAATCATTAGCGGATTACAGGCATTTTACAGTAACTAGGGAAGAAACAAATACTAAAAAGGATTGATGTTAAATCCTCTAAAATGTTTACCATGTACAATTCAATACAATGCAATTCAACTATCGTATCTAACCTGAAAAGGAGTACATATGTCGAGGAAACTCAAGTAATGAAAGGAAAATCTAATATTGTAAATACGTATCGTGCCGTAGATCTTCATTGAAAAGCATACCGAATAGTATAAGCAGAACAAACTTTGTGTCGATAATTTTAGCTCGCCTGTGTGCTACATCGTGAACCTATCAGTACGAACATCTACCATACCAAATATGTGGTAAACAGCAAAAATAATTTCAGTCTATAAATATTGTTATCAGTTTTTTTAAACTGAAGTATGTTATCCTTTAAAAATATTGTGAATGAATACGCAAAATAAACTGAGAAATACCTGCGCTTCCTATAAGCATCAAACTCCCAACGATAAAGTTTGCATCGGTTCGTTTGGCTCCAAATTTGATGACCGTAAATTTGGTAAAAAATGTTGCAACACCGGTAATTACCAGAGTTTTGCTTGTAAAGGCTAAACAAACGAAAACTAGAGTCTTATTTTTAATCAGATTTAAGGTTGCTGCTATAAATCCTTTTAATCCAGTGTTGCTCTCTAAGTCGACATCCTTTGCTACTATCTCACCACACTCTATTGCCTTCTTTCGTCTAGCAGCAGCACCAGGAATAGCTCTTGGAAACATCAACAATATAAACCCAACCGCGAACAGAATCCAACTAACCGTCACAAACGGAAACCACCAACGACCAACCCAAAGAGGGCTGTTTGGGAGTAGGTTCCTTGGTTGCTAAACGAACAATAGAAACGAAACTATATTTTCTAGTAAAGCGGTCAATAAAACTGCCACAATTACTGTTATGATTTTAATGTCAGAACACATTGCATTGCATGAAACTAAATAATAGTGTATTAAAGTAATATATTTTTCAAGTAATATTATAAAATGAGAAAACGTTTATTTAAAATTTAAAAATATCAGCATTAATCGATAAATAATTATACTAAAATAAGCTAGCTACATACAAACTATATATAAAAATTTTAAATATTTAAATATTTTCCGCTAGTTCAGCGTCAGTCCTTTTGATTGCATGTTTTACATGGCGTTCTCGATCCACTCACGTATAATGGCCTGAATCTTAAGATTTAGTTTGCGAGCTTTTTTTTGCGGGTAGAAGACCCTAATAAATATTTAGCTTACCTTCGCCATTTTCGACAAATAACATTTTGGTCGACGCCGGTTGTTTTTCTCCTTCAAGTTACTTTTTTGTCGACAACCGCTCGTCGTAAAGGAACTTTGTGCAACACTTCGCCATATGTCAACTATTATTGTTCGTTACATCTCGGTAATCGTAATTTTACACATACATATTTGACATATCGTACAAAATAACTGCTTTGTGTATGATTTAGCGCGCGATCGCAGAGCAATTTAGTAATTTTTAGAATAGTTTTGAAAGACGTTTTTCTTCAATGTAATTGATGGTGAAGGTGCGGATGCTTCTTTCGATATTGCCGTAATAGTAAGGTGAGTTAAGGCGAATACTTAAATCATTTCTTTTTTAGACAGTTAGTTAGCAGCTACATTTGAAATAACAACAGGACTGTCTATATCTTATCCGTACCACTGATTGTGTTATTTTTTGTTTGTTTATCAGAGCGTTATTTAAGCACGTGAGTGATCAAAAAGTTAAAAGTCTATGTCAAAAATCTTTCACTGACCAATTGCTGACCATTGTTGTCCGTATCAGAAAACTGACTTTTGGAGCCTATGTCAATGTAACGTAATTGAGCCTTCAATGTTGAAATACTCTTAGGTAGCTAACATTGCTTTTAAACGAGAACAGCATTAACATTTTTTAATGGCAAGTTGCTTTCAAATTTCCAGAGTTTCAGATGTTTTGTTTGAAAGGCAAAGGCAAAAAATATGTTGGCTTTATAAAGTTATTTATATCACGTCCGAAGTCACTAGAAACATTTTTATATATATTGCCAAGAGCAAGGGTTAAATAAATTTATTTCAAACGTTGACATATCCTTCTCGAAAGTCGTGAAACTTGTTAATTAGGGTGATGTTGAAAGTAACCCAGGACCAGTGTAGCAATTGCTAAATGTTATACAAGGAATCTTTCCCCAAGGTGATGTAAAACGTGGTGATTCTGCTGGTACGTTCTTTACATTCATTTTGTTTGTTATTTGTTTTTGTGAAACTTTTCTAGACATGGTGCTTTTTAAAGTTTACCATTTTTAATATTTGAAAGAAACCATGAATGCAAAAATCGGTTTATTGATAAACACTATATATAATCCTTTAGATGCTGGTACACTTTTTCCTTTTTTATAAGCATATTATTTACAAGCATATTAAAGATCAAATTACCATGAAAATTGAGCATATGCTAAGCATATTTACCAGGATGCAACCTGTCATGCAGAAATAAAAATTAAAGAAGATGCTCGGTCAAAAATGATACTTTTCAGGATTAAAGAGCTTTAAACATAAAGGACACAACTTTGTGTTTGGCTGACAAAATATCTGCAAATATTGCGGACATGGAACTAGTAACTATGATACTTTAACCCTTAGACTCCGAAGTCAATTTAAAAAAAGGGGGAATTTTTCACTAGCTTCGCTGCATTTGATCGCTGCACAGCCGCGATTCGTTGCACTTTAACAACACTAACACTACACTATTAGATGCTAAATTTAACGTAGATTACAACGCTAACATTTATTTCCTGCAGTCGTTCCGTTCGCGTGATATAAGTCCTGTAACAAATGGTACCAAAAAGACGCAAAAACGCGTCTTTCGGAGTCAAAGGGTTAATGCGCATGTGCAAAAATATTGAAAACACCCCAAAATGACTTAAAGTGGTGTGGCTGATTCAGCAACACTTTTCTGGCAAGTTTAAAAGACATGAAAAAAATAATTACGTTTCTATTAATCCTTAGACTCCGAAGTATATTTTAAAATGGTGGGAATTTTTCACTAGTTCCGCTGCAACGGATCGGTACACAGCAGCGATTCGTTGCACTTTAACGACACTATAACTACGCTGTAAGATGCAAAATGTAACGTAGATTTCAATGCACTAACTTTTATTTACTACAGTCATTCCTCTCGCGTGATATTAGCCCTGTAACAAATGGTACCAAAAAGACGCAAAAACGCGTCTTTCGGAGTCAAAGGGCTAACAAAACAATTCTTTATTCTCTAGACGGTAACTGACTTCCTGAAATAAAGTTTGGTGAATACCAGTATAGGTCCTCAGAATTTGCAAAAAATTAAGAGACTACATAAAGGGCTTTAAACCGACTTCCCTATCAGTACATAAATTTTGGTGATTATTAGTCATTTTGGTTTTTATGTTACTAAACGAAATATTTGCCAGCAGAAATCTCAGGAGGTCGGGAGCTAGTATTTTGACGTCACAATGAACTTCATATTTGTAATACCAACTCTTATATCTCTTGATAACCTCTACCAATGTACGAAGTTTCATAACAGTTCGTCAAGTGGTTGCATAGTTAGAAATTTATTTTTGAAGCTCTTCAATCCTGAAAACTATCATATTTGACCGAACTACTCCTTTAACAACGCATTTGCATAAACGGGACTTTCTGAAGAAAATAATGAAACTCGTAAACCCATAATTGCGAATTTTCAAATTCTAAATATTCTTTACAAACTTAATAAAATAAATCTCATTCATTAGTGTTTGGTGGTTATTTTTTGAGCTAAGCATAAATGAGCCGCAGCCACATTATTTAATGCTTATACATAAAGAGCGTATTCAACAAATGCGTCCTCTTCAGTGTGCATACTGTACATTTACATATCCATTTGTAAAATTAATTAGTTAATGATTGGAGCCTAAGATTATTAGACCGTATTATTTAAAGTACTCTTAAACTATGCAACGTTGGGATGCTTTTGTGCTACTTTCAATGAAATCTGTTGGACAGACACACTTAATCCTATCTATTTCAAGGTATTTTGAATGTACAAGGTTCGCACGTGTCATTTGATTGCAGATCATAATAAGCAGTGGGATATAATGATCTCAAATAATCATTTATTTGTTTAATACCAGCTTGTTGATTGATGGATGCAAGCGACGATCAATCTTTATTTAACACATGTGTCGTGGTTGTCGTCTGACGTCGTATCCGACATTTTAACAAAAATACTGGGAACGAGGCTGGAGTTTGGTTTCCTCCATGAAAACTTATGGTTATATATGGTTTACACGATACAATTTTTAAATTATTTAGAAATGTAACATATGCTGGGCATACGGGATTCAAACTTAGTTAGATGATTAATTAAGACAATGTAATTTTAAGCTGGAAAACCCAGATAAATTTTATTTTCTGAATTAGGGAACTAAGATAAAAACTAACTTCATGTACTTTAATGTTAAAATGGTACCCCGTTGCCATGGTCACCATAAATTATTCTTCCTTAACAACAAAAGTGTATCAATCGGTGGGAAAATAATCTCAGGAACGGCTTCTTCAATTGATCTGAAATTTTCTATGTAAAGTAACTAAGTGTCGATATATTTTATGAACCTAAAATATGTTGCAATACTTTAATCTCGACCGTCAATATCAATAATGCGAAAATAATGATTTTTTACCTCCTTCGCTTATGAAAAAGTCCTGCAAATTTCACAATTGCGAAACTGAGAAAATGGCTACAACCTATATAGGTTAATTGCGGATTTGTCTAGACGAGTGGAGACATATTTCTCATCAAGAGATGAGAAGAAGAATCAATAATAATGCTATATCTCCCTTTACAGCATGCCTTTAAAAAACGTAGACCAAGATATATACACACCAGGCAATGGAAATTGTTGAAAAGACGTTTTATATGGAAATGTAGAAACGATCCTATATCACATTTACGCACCGTTACTATCATACACGCCGACACAACAAGTATTTAAAATTAATTAATTTCTAATAAGGCTGTTATGGCTAGCTTTGGTAGAAAAAATAAGATATTTAAAGTACCTAAGCTAGACCCAGAAAAAATTCACAAACAGCTAGTCATGGGATTATTTCCACTTGGGGCCACAATAAAACAAAATAAAAGTAAAAGATAAAAACTAATGACTTCAGTGAAGAAACAGCAACACATTAACAATATTATTTAGCTAGCTACTAGAGCTATAAAAAGTAAAAGACCTCAAGTAACAGTCTTTCTTAAGAAATGTTGTGGTAAAAACTCTTCAAAACTAACTAAATTTTAACCTGGACTAAAAGCAATAAAGCTTATATGCTTATATGTTTTCTAAAGCGAGTGATTCATGATTTTACTCCATACAACCTTTTTCTTTGGCTATACCCTGATGGATATTTTCGTATCGCCTCTATAAATATTTTAATCTATAATAAGTTGTATTTGTACTTTCGTCAGACTGAAGCTGTTCCTTATTGCTATGGGGTTAATGTTGCAAACGCAGCTGGTCAACATAAGTCATTCTGTTTGAGATAACTGAATCTTCTTGGAGGTTGAAATTGCCTGGAAAGTAATCATCACCCTCTCCTGTTCACAGCTTTCTTCGTCCGCCAGAAAGGTTTGTAGAAGCTGAATTGCTGGCTCGCTGAAGTGGTTGATGTTGCATAATATTAAACTGCTGGCTGATTGTTGCTTACTGTTGTCGCTGCAAGAATTTGCGAAGTGAATCAACATCGACATGTTCACTTAAAATGTTTATTCTGTACTTCAATCTGATTGGTTGATAGCTCAAAATCTCTAAAGATTGCTTGAAATAAGTAGAGAAAAGTTCAACTATTTCTCTCTATACGTAACTGCATCATATCGCTTGGTCAGCAAATATTTCCACATACTGCGAATGCGTAGAGCGGGAAAAAATCGCGCGAGCCACAAAAATGTCTTAATGGAAAACAGTCTTTAGATTAGATTTTTAGATTCCTGGAGAAGGATGCGAATCTCGAATTGTCATAAAACAGGAAAATTACGATGTAGTTTTTCAGATTTTACATACGTGGGGAAGCGATAGCCATTTTTGCAATTGTGTTTCCGTACTAAGTAATTCTCCAATATAATTAGATTAAAAGACTGATACGCAGACGAAGATTAATGTAATGTGGTGGTGATGAAATGGTAAATAAGACAAGTTAACGGCACAAAAAAAAAGTATATTCTTGCCCTATACAATAAAAAAATGTTTATACTATTGGGTATTATTTCAGGAAGACAGCTCTTTCCTTGTTAAAAAGATGTGAAGAAGCCAAATCCAGTTTACTAAAAAAGGAAAAGAAAAACCTAATGACTTCAGTATAGAAACAGCAACACATTAACATATATATATATATATATATATATATGTTAATGTGTTGCTGTTTCTATACTGAAGTCATTAGGTTTTTCTTTTCCTTTTTTAGTAAACTGGATTTGGCTTCTTCACATCTTTTTAACAAGGAAAGAGCTGTCTTCCTGAAATAATACCCAATAGTATAAACATTTTTTTATTGTATAGGGCAAGAATATACTTTTTTTTTGTGCCGTTAACTTGTCTTATTTACCATTTCATCACCACCACATTACATTAATCTTCGTCTGCGTATCAGTCTTTTAATCTAATTATATTGGAGAATTACTTAGTACGGAAACACAATTGCAAAAATGGCTATCGCTTCCCCACGTATGTAAAATCTGAAAAACTACATCGTAATTTTCCTGTTTTATGACAATTCGAGATTCGCATCCTTCTCCAGGAATCTAAAAATCTAATCTAAAGACTGTTTTCCATTAAGACATTTTTGTGGCTCGCGCGATTTTTTCCCGCTCTACGCATTCGCAGTATGTGGAAATATTTGCTGACCAAGCGATATGATGCAGTTACGTATAGAGAGAAATAGTTGAACTTTTCTCTACTTATTTCAAGCAATCTTTAGAGATTTTGAGCTATCAACCAATCAGATTGAAGTACAGAATAAACATTTTAAGTGAACATGTCGATGTTGATTCACTTCGCAAATTCTTGCAGCGACAACAGTAAGCAACAATCAGCCAGCAGTTTAATATTATGCAACATCAACCACTTCAGCGAGCCAGCAATTCAGCTTCTACAAACCTTTCTGGCGGACGAAGAAAGCTGTGAACAGGAGAGGGTGATGATTACTTTCCAGGCAATTTCAACCTCCAAGAAGATTCAGTTATCTCAAACAGAATGACTTATGTTGACCAGCTGCGTTTGCAACATTAACCCCATAGCAATAAGGAACAGCTTCAGTCTGACGAAAGTACAAATACAACTTATTATAGATTAAAATATTTATAGAGGCGATACGAAAATATCCATCAGGGTATAGCCAAAGAAAAAGGTTGTATGGAGTAAAATCATGAATCACTCGCTTTAGAAAACATATAAGCATATAAGCTTTATTGCTTTTAGTCCAGGTTAAAATTTAGTTAGTTTTGAAGAGTTTTTACCACAACATTTCTTAAGAAAGACTGTTACTTGAGGTCTTTTACTTTTTATAGCTCTAGTAGCTAGCTAAATAATATTGTTAATGTGTTGCTGTTTCTTCACTGAAGTCATTAGTTTTTATCTTTTACTTTTATTTTGTTTTATTGTGGCCCCAAGTGGAAATAATCCCATGACTAGCTGTTTGTGAATTTTTTCTGGGTCTAGCTTAGGTACTTTAAATATCTTATTTTTTCTACCAAAGCTAGCCATAACAGCCTTATTAGAAATTAATTAATTTTAAATACTTGTTGTGTCGGCGTGTATGATAGTAACGGTGCGTAAATGTGATATAGGATCGTTTCTACATTTCCATATAAAACGTCTTTTCAACAATTTCCATTGCCTGGTGTGTATATATCTTGGTCTACGTTTTTTAAAGGCATGCTGTAAAGGGAGATATAGCATTATTATTGATTCTTCTTCTCATCTCTTGATGAGAAATATGTCTCCACTCGTCTAGACAAATCCGCAATTAACCTATATAGGTTGTAGCCATTTTCTCAGTTTCGCAATTGTGAAATTTGCAGGACTTTTTCATAAGCGAAGGAGGTAAAAAATCATTATTTTCGCATTATTGATATTGACGGTCGAGATTAAAGTATTGCAACATATTTTAGGTTCATAAAATATATCGACACTTAGTTACTTTACATAGAAAATTTCAGATCAATTGAAGAAGCCGTTCCTGAGATTATTTTCCCACCGATTGATACACTTTTGTTGTTAAGGAAGAATAATTTATGGTGACCATGGCAACGGGGTACCATTTTAACATTAAAGTACATGAAGTTAGTTTTTATCTTAGTTCCCTAATTCAGAAAATAAAATTTATCTGGGTTTTCCAGCTTAAAATTACATTGTCTTAATTAATCATCTAACTAAGTTTGAATCCCGTATGCCCAGCATATGTTACATTTCTAAATAATTTAAAAATTGTATCGTGTAAACCATATATAACCATAAGTTTTCATGGAGGAAACCAAACTCCAGCCTCGTTCCCAGTATTTTTGTTAAAATGTCGGATACGACGTCAGACGACAACCACGACACATGTGTTAAATAAAGATTGATCGTCGCTTGCATCCATCAATCAACAAGCTGGTATTAAACAAATAAATGATTATTTGAGATCATTATATCCCACTGCTTATTATGATCTGCAATCAAATGACACGTGCGAACCTTGTACATTCAAAATACCTTGAAATAGATAGGATTAAGTGTGTCTGTCCAACAGATTTCATTGAAAGTAGCACAAAAGCATCCCAACGTTGCATAGTTTAAGAGTACTTTAAATAATACGGTCTAATAATCTTAGGCTCCAATCATTAACTAATTAATTTTACAAATGGATATGTAAATGTACAGTATGCACACTGAAGAGGACGCATTTGTTGAATACGCTCTTTATGTATAAGCATTAAATAATGTGGCTGCGGCTCATTTATGCTTAGCTCAAAAAATAACCACCAAACACTAATGAATGAGATTTATTTTATTAAGTTTGTAAAGAATATTTAGAATTTGAAAATTCGCAATTATGGGTTTACGAGTTTCATTATTTTCTTCAGAAAGTCCCGTTTATGCAAATGCGTTGTTAAAGGAGTAGTTCGGTCAAATATGATAGTTTTCAGGATTGAAGAGCTTCAAAAATAAATTTCTAACTATGCAACCACTTGACGAACTGTTATGAAACTTCGTACATTGGTAGAGGTTATCAAGAGATATAAGAGTTGGTATTACAAATATGAAGTTCATTGTGACGTCAAAATACTAGCTCCCGACCTCCTGAGATTTCTGCTGGCAAATATTTCGTTTAGTAACATAAAAACCAAAATGACTAATAATCACCAAAATTTATGTACTGATAGGGAAGTCGGTTTAAAGCCCTTTATGTAGTCTCTTAATTTTTTGCAAATTCTGAGGACCTATACTGGTATTCACCAAACTTTATTTCAGGAAGTCAGTTACCGTCTAGAGAATAAAGAATTGTTTTGTTAGCCCTTTGACTCCGAAAGACGCGTTTTTGCGTCTTTTTGGTACCATTTGTTACAGGGCTAATATCACGCGAGAGGAATGACTGTAGTAAATAAAAGTTAGTGCATTGAAATCTACGTTACATTTTGCATCTTACAGCGTAGTTATAGTGTCGTTAAAGTGCAACGAATCGCTGCTGTGTACCGATCCGTTGCAGCGGAACTAGTGAAAAATTCCCACCATTTTAAAATATACTTCGGAGTCTAAGGATTAATAGAAACGTAATTATTTTTTTCATGTCTTTTAAACTTGCCAGAAAAGTGTTGCTGAATCAGCCACACCACTTTAAGTCATTTTGGGGTGTTTTCAATATTTTTGCACATGCGCATTAACCCTTTGACTCCGAAAGACGCGTTTTTGCGTCTTTTTGGTACCATTTGTTACAGGACTTATATCACGCGAACGGAACGACTGCAGGAAATAAATGTTAGCGTTGTAATCTACGTTAAATTTAGCATCTAATAGTGTAGTGTTAGTGTTGTTAAAGTGCAACGAATCGCGGCTGTGCAGCGATCAAATGCAGCGAAGCTAGTGAAAAATTCCCCCTTTTTTTAAATTGACTTCGGAGTCTAAGGGTTAAAGTATCATAGTTACTAGTTCCATGTCCGCAATATTTGCAGATATTTTGTCAGCCAAACACAAAGTTGTGTCCTTTATGTTTAAAGCTCTTTAATCCTGAAAAGTATCATTTTTGACCGAGCATCTTCTTTAATTTTTATTTCTGCATGACAGGTTGCATCCTGGTAAATATGCTTAGCATATGCTCAATTTTCATGGTAATTTGATCTTTAATATGCTTGTAAATAATATGCTTATAAAAAAGGAAAAAGTGTACCAGCATCTAAAGGATTATATATAGTGTTTATCAATAAACCGATTTTTGCATTCATGGTTTCTTTCAAATATTAAAAATGGTAAACTTTAAAAAGCACCATGTCTAGAAAAGTTTCACAAAAACAAATAACAAACAAAATGAATGTAAAGAACGTACCAGCAGAATCACCACGTTTTACATCACCTTGGGGAAAGATTCCTTGTATAACATTTAGCAATTGCTACACTGGTCCTGGGTTACTTTCAACATCACCCTAATTAACAAGTTTCACGACTTTCGAGAAGGATATGTCAACGTTTGAAATAAATTTATTTAACCCTTGCTCTTGGCAATATATATAAAAATGTTTCTAGTGACTTCGGACGTGATATAAATAACTTTATAAAGCCAACATATTTTTTGCCTTTGCCTTTCAAACAAAACATCTGAAACTCTGGAAATTTGAAAGCAACTTGCCATTAAAAAATGTTAATGCTGTTCTCGTTTAAAAGCAATGTTAGCTACCTAAGAGTATTTCAACATTGAAGGCTCAATTACGTTACATTGACATAGGCTCCAAAAGTCAGTTTTCTGATACGGACAACAATGGTCAGCAATTGGTCAGTGAAAGATTTTTGACATAGACTTTTAACTTTTTGATCACTCACGTGCTTAAATAACGCTCTGATAAACAAACAAAAAATAACACAATCAGTGGTACGGATAAGATATAGACAGTCCTGTTGTTATTTCAAATGTAGCTGCTAACTAACTGTCTAAAAAAGAAATGATTTAAGTATTCGCCTTAACTCACCTTACTATTACGGCAATATCGAAAGAAGCATCCGCACCTTCACCATCAATTACATTGAAGAAAAACGTCTTTCAAAACTATTCTAAAAATTACTAAATTGCTCTGCGATCGCGCGCTAAATCATACACAAAGCAGTTATTTTGTACGATATGTCAAATATGTATGTGTAAAATTACGATTACCGAGATGTAACGAACAATAATAGTTGACATATGGCGAAGTGTTGCACAAAGTTCCTTTACGACGAGCGGTTGTCGACAAAAAAGTAACTTGAAGGAGAAAAACAACCGGCGTCGACCAAAATGTTATTTGTCGAAAATGGCGAAGGTAAGCTAAATATTTATTAGGGTCTTCTACCCGCAAAAAAAAGCTCGCAAACTAAATCTTAAGATTCAGGCCATTATACGTGAGTGGATCGAGAACGCCATGTAAAACATGCAATCAAAAGGACTGACGCTGAACTAGCGGAAAATATTTAAATATTTAAAATTTTTATATATAGTTTGTATGTAGCTAGCTTATTTTAGTATAATTATTTATCGATTAATGCTGATATTTTTAAATTTTAAATAAACGTTTTCTCATTTTATAATATTACTTGAAAAATATATTACTTTAATACACTATTATTTAGTTTCATGCAATGCAATGTGTTCTGACATTAAAATCATAACAGTAATTGTGGCAGTTTTATTGACCGCTTTACTAGAAAATATAGTTTCGTTTCTATTGTTCGTTTAGCAACCAAGGAACCTACTCCCAAACAGCCCTCTTTGGGTTGGTCGTTGGTGGTTTCCGTTTGTGACGGTTAGTTGGATTCTGTTCGCGGTTGGGTTTATATTGTTGATGTTTCCAAGAGCTATTCCTGGTGCTGCTGCTAGACGAAAGAAGGCAATAGAGTGTGGTGAGATAGTAGCAAAGGATGTCGACTTAGAGAGCAACACTGGATTAAAAGGATTTATAGCAGCAACCTTAAATCTGATTAAAAATAAGACTCTAGTTTTCGTTTGTTTAGCCTTTACAAGCAAAACTCTGGTAATTACCGGTGTTGCAACATTTTTTACCAAATTTACGGTCATCAAATTTGGAGCCAAACGAACCGATGCAAACTTTATCGTTGGGAGTTTGATGCTTATAGGAAGCGCAGGTATTTCTCAGTTTATTTTGCGTATTCATTCACAATATTTTTAAAGGATAACATACTTCAGTTTAAAAAAACTGATAACAATATTTATAGACTGAAATTATTTTTGCTGTTTACCACATATTTGGTATGGTAGATGTTCGTACTGATAGGTTCACGATGTAGCACACAGGCGAGCTAAAATTATCGACACAAAGTTTGTTCTGCTTATACTATTCGGTATGCTTTTCAATGAAGATCTACGGCACGATACGTATTTACAATATTAGATTTTCCTTTCATTACTTGAGTTTCCTCGACATATGTACTCCTTTTCAGGTTAGATACGATAGTTGAATTGCATTGTATTGAATTGTACATGGTAAACATTTTAGAGGATTTAACATCAATCCTTTTTAGTATTTGTTTCTTCCCTAGTTACTGTAAAATGCCTGTAATCCGCTAATGATTAATTTAAGATTAAGAATATATGTTGTATTCGTAATGATATGATGTATAGTAATTTTAAACGTAGTTTAACTTATTACTCATTCCTATTTTAAATAAAATACAGATGGCGTCATCAATATTGATATACTAGATTGAATATCCTTTCATTTAGGGACGTATTGGTTGTGAAACGAAATAATTGTAAAATTTTATGCAATGCGCGTTATACACTATGCAATGCGCGTTATACACTTTAAAGATCGCTATACTAATACAAAACCACTCTTTGAAGACCTTCAGTCTTTTACTATATACGAAATGAACGTTTTCCAAGTTCTTTGTTTCCTGTTTAAATGTAAAACTAAAATTGCACCGTCTGTATTTCATGACTTGTATACGTTAAAACCGTTGAATAAATATACA
>JANTOQ010232476.1:0-13641 GCA_027564595.1 Bythotiara depressa | reverse complement strand
TCTTTAGCAGCATTTTTCTTTGGTACTTTTTTCCTTGGTGGTATCATTGTTTTTCTTGCTTCAACATTTGCCTCCAGGAAATGTTGGTAGCATTGAGTAACACTGTCGTTTTCAGAATTAGAGCAGAGAATCTGTTCTTGACAGCTATCGTGTATTGAACTTGTAAAGTGGGGTCATTTTTCAGATTTGTCCAATTATACACAGTTGTTCTCTTAGGAGTCTTAGACTTGCGTAGGCTCAGTTTGATTTTTGCCTCCACAGTTCAGTGATCTGATCCAAGACTTGCATAGCTGTTGTAAGCTTCCACGTTTTTAACAGAGTTGATCCATTTTCTATTTACTAGGATATAGTCAACTTGGGTACTTGTGCCACTCATGTCTGACAAGTAGGTCCAAAGTTTTCCTTTTTTCTTTTGAAACTTTGTGTTGGTTATTATAAGGTTTGTTTCTAATGCAAGCTCCAACAGCCATTGACCATTGCTGTTTGTTGTTTCATGATAGGAAAGAGTGTATCTTCTGATCCAATGTGACCGTTGAAATCTCCCATGACGATGAGAAGATTGTGCTTTGGTATTGCATTAACCACATTTGCCAGGTGTTGTAGTGCTCTTCAGCATCTTTAGAGCCTTCAACTGGAGCATATTGCACAATAATGGTTGTAGCAGGATTTCCACAGAAATTTGCTACAATGATTCTTTCATTGTGATTGATCACATCCTCCAGTGCATTTTCTGCAACTTTGTCAAGTAGGATTCCGACCCCTCCACAAGCAGCTCCAGCATCATTTCTCAAAGCAGTAGATATGATGAGTTTACAATTGGTTGTCGATGGAAGACAATCACATCCTTGTGGATGATCTTATGATCTACGATTCCCAGGATGTTATTCTTGATGTTGTAGAATATGTTGGCGAGTTCTATGTTATGTTATGTTATGTTATGTTATTAGACAGTATATATAAATTATACAAAACCTGACTTTCAAAGTAAACCAGGCTTAACTCTGATACAAGTAATAAATAAAAGTTGTATACTACTAATGTTGAAATGCTTTTGAAGTTAATCATTTTTTTAGAATACCAACTGATTTCAATGTGCATATTGTGTGAAAGAACTTTTCTTAACAATTAGTTGAGTTATAACTAAAGCAGTTGTTTTTATGGTTTCCATGCTATTGGAATAACAATAGGGGTCTGCAACGAGTAAATTATAGGTGGTAGAAACTCCTTAAATTATTAATATGTGTTCCGGCACTAAATTGTACCACAGTATATTTTACATCAAGTATTAGTATTTTAGTCATTGATTAAAACCACATGTTTTATATAAAGCAGAAACATTTCTTGAGTGGATGTGGGCATTAACAGTGCAGTGGAGCAAATTTTCATGAGAATTGCTTAAGACCAAGTATTTATCAACATACAATAAAGTATTTATTATAGATAGCTAGCTAGGTATAGTCGAAACCTCCCATCTTCTAGCCAGGTGTTCTCAGCCATACTTCTCTCTTCCAAATATGTCAATCTAAGGGTCTGTTTTTTTGGTCGACATTTTATGCTCTGAGTGCTCCGTTTGCTCTGAGTACTCTGGATTTCCTGTTTTTTTGGTACTTTTGAGAGTGTTGAGAGCAAAAAAAAATTGATTCTGTTTGCTCTGTTCTTGGAGTACTCAGAAGTTTTTCCACTTACCAATTACAGTCAAAACCTTCTTGTGAACATTTTTGCATTTTTTTGGTATTCAGAACTGATTCTCCTTGCTCTCGTTTTTTCACACTCTTTTGAATAAATAAAATAAATAAATTGAATAATTATGCAAAACACAACAACAGTTTTTGTAAATTCTAGAACAGATTCTAGCAAGTAGATTGGTGTTTTCAGCACAATTCTAGCAAGTTTTCAACAAATGTCAACATTGCTCATAATTTATGCAATTATTATGCTATACTCCAAAAGTTGTACTTGTAAACTTGTATGTGTAAAAAAGTCAGAGCAATGAGAGCACTCAGAGGCAGTTCCCCCGTTTTTTTTGGTAAAAAAAGATTTGTTCAGAGTACTCAGAGCAATCGGAGCACTCAGAGCATAAAATATCGACCAAAAAAACGGACCCTAATAATGAAGGAGCAGCTTTTCTTTCTTTTCTTTCTTTTCTCTCTGTCTTACCTTTTATATTTCAGGGTAGAAAAGAGAAAAAGCTGGAAACTCCTAGCTGTTCATTTTCTCAATCTTTCGTTTGATATCGCTTTGTTTTCGGTCTTGTTTTCCATTTTGATTTGCTCACTTCCAAAAAAGTGCTGACTTTACAAAATTACCACCAATTGTTGAAGCTAAAAACCATGAGGTTTTTCTACACCCCAATGCAGATATAATTCATGTCATGAATAACTGGTCTGCAAAGTATATCTCTGTTTTCTCAGACAAGAATTAAAATGGTGCCGATAGTAGTAAACAGACGGATTGCAGGAGCCATAGATGTCAAGCTTCGGAATGGATGTTTTCTGCTTTCTCAACTATTTAAAAGAACTGTTTTATTACCCATAATTACAGTATTGTAGTTGGTACCTTCTACGGATGTGAAAGAAGTCAATAATGACAGTTTCCGAGATACCCAACAGCCCACCTAATATTGGACCCAACCTTTTACACACACCCCAAAATGACCTTTGTTAGACTTTCCCTGCTTTTGAAGTGCCTGTGTCTGTTGAAACTTCGAGCTGTCTTGACTTGATTCACCAAAGTTTTGCCATCGTCTGCTAGCGGTAAGACGGCAAATACCCTGGAAACGATAGTTTTGTGCAGCCTCTGCATGCTTTCTGCCATTTTATTAGTTGTAAAGTCTAGTGGTATACCTTCCCAAAGCGATGGCTGGCCAGGCGAAAATTGGATAATGACTGTTCACAGATGTGTTGTTCAGTTTTATTTAGTTAATATTTAGCTACATACACCTTTAGAAAGTTAAAAATCTAAGTAAAATTAATTTTTGTTAATTGAATTAACCGTAGACAGGAGCCATGGTTTTGCGCTTTTTGTTGGTTCCATAAATTCAGGCAGTTAGTGGTATAAAATGGAGCATTGGCCAAGTATGGAGCATTGGCCAAGTGGTAGCATCTTTGGTTTGCAACCCAGAGGTACGGAGTTCAAATCCTCCTCCGGTCAATGTTCCTAGTGGAGTTGTCTGGTTAAGCGAGTTGCATCTCTGACACATAAGAGTCGAGGAATGAAATTCGTAGCACAAATGGGTGCTTTAAATGCTAAACAGGACTTCGTGCGTGGCCCCTCCTGGAAACAATAGACAGGCTATATGCCTTGAAATTATGGAGGCTAGCCATGTAAAATATACTCACTATAAAATACTCTGTACAAATTCTCCCAAGTTTCATTCACTCAGTAACCACAGTCATGGGTGTACAGTACTCAAAAGTTCCCTCCCTCCCTCCCTTGGTCATATTTGTTTCATGATTGTTTTATATTTATATTTTGGCTCTATTTTGTGTATATATATACATCTGTATATGCTTATTTATATTTCGGCATTTTTCTTTAGCTACATATTTCATGTATATATATACTCATTTTTATTCAAATATACGGACATGTGCAGGGAATTACGCTACCAGTCAAGTGGCTCAGGCATTTGGCTTTGACCTCAGTTTCCAGGCTTATTTGGGACCTGTTTCTGTTGGCCTGTAAATTGCACAAGTAGGAAGGGCATGGCTGCGTCAAAAGTTTAAGTCTGTCAGGGTGTGGCCAGAAGCAAATAAATTCAGGCATAGTTTACATGGCAAGGAGTGGCCAGAGGCACAGTTTAGACTGGCAGGGTGTGGTCAGTAGCAAAAGACTGACAAGGTGTAATCAGTAGTGAAAGTCTGACAGGGTGTGGTCAGTAGTGATTAGGTTAAGGACTGGCAGGGTCTGTATTTTTATTTGACAAATGCTTTCTACACAAAATCTCCAGAGCCAGCCAGAATCACCCAGAACCCCAGCCAAGAACCAATGAAATTGAACTAAAGAGAAGCTACATACATACAGTATGTAACGAGGGATGACTGAGAAGGAAGAGTCCACGATCGAACGTATGGGGGTGGCATTTGGATGCATAAGCAACAGGTAAACAAACCCCAACGACAGAACAAAACATGAATGGTATGACAAGCAATGCCAACGATAACATCCTGCCAAATGACTTGACTGTTTGAAGGTGTGACCAAAGCCAAATATTTGAGCCACACAAATTTTGACTACACATGACTGTGGTAATGTGAGAATGAAGCAAACTGAACCTCTGCATGGGTATTTATACTACTGAATTTACGGAACCAACAAAACTGCTGACCACACCCCGGTGCTTGAGTCCATGGTTAAAACAAATTAGTAAATTAATTTTAACTTCTTTTGCTCATTTACTCCTTTTGCTCATTTGCCCATTAACAATTGCTTGATTTTATATTTTACCGTATATATTACTGTATATATTATATATAAATTTTATATTCCTTTTTATGTACATATGTACAGTACTTTTATGGAAAGCAGTATTTCAACTGTTAAATGCTCAGCATGTGCTAATCCCTTTGTTGCTGTGATTTCATGGACTGGCATCACACCTCTCTCCCATGCCCTTGTTAGGTGGTGTTTTATATTTTATACACCTGTGTTGGTTATTTCTTGGTGTTATGGTTTGGTATGGCTCTTCTGTTTGTACTTTGTTTTCACAATAATTTGATACTGCTATACGTTTACCAGTTGTAGTTTGGCACTGGTGTTCATCAGTAGTGGTCTAGTTTTATGCTGTTATTATGTATTAGATTTGCTGACTCAGGGGTGTGGCATGGTCCTCTCCACAGGTAAGCTGTGTTGTGTCTAGGCTATTCAGGAGTTCCTAGTCATATGCACCAGCATACAAGAAGGCTGACCGTGCTGGGGGCTATTGTATGGTGTATCGTTTATCGTGGATCACCATCAATCATTTGGTAGGTGTATCATTGTGGATCACCAATACCAACAGGACAGTACATCATTGTGGATAACCTATGTTTAATACGGTGTACAGTATATATCATTGTGGGTTATCAATGTTAGCATGGTGTATCATTGTCGAACACCGCTTATTAGCATTATGACTTGAGCATTACTCATCTTGTTAGATAGACCATCTCTGGTACATGTGTTATAGTGATTTGTGTCAAACTCAATTAATCAGGCTCTGTGTGAAGGAGAGCATTTTATAGCAAAATTTACAAAAAATTAAAAGTTTGTTTATGATGGTGTATTTTCATAATTGTAAGGCAGTTTTTATTTATTTATGTATTCATTTACAGACATTCCACTTTTCTGGGCTAGCCTGGAGGTTCTGGCCACTGAGCTTTTGTTGGTTCAGTCTTTCCAACTTGAAACTTTTAAGAACTGGACAAATGTTTTTTTTAACTTCGTAATTTACCCATTAAAAGATTAAATAAAAGAATAGCAATGTAATAATAAACACATGATTTGTCAAGCACTTGCTTCAACAACCATTCATATTTTAGCCCCATTTTATGAACACATAAATTGTTTCGTTGTCTGTCTGATTCTTTCTAGTCTTCAACCAGGGGTTCCCAAAACACAAAAAGAGACGTTAATTACCCTGTGTATGGTTAATAACTGCTTTGCAAACCTTCATGATTATACATAGTAACTTTAGTGATTTTTATAGGCTTAAATGGAAAAAATTTCCACGGCTTTGTCCCTGACCCCACTGGGGGTACTTACAGCATGCCCCCAGACCCCCAGCTGTTCATAGCTCGCTTCACTCACATTCATTCCAGCTGGAATGAAATATTCTGTGGCATGTCTGCATTTAAAAATATATAAGATAAAGCTTTATATTAAAGTGAGAAGTTGAAGTTAAAGTTGGCACATTACTAGCATTTTTTGTTCTTAGCAACAATTCTAAATATTCTATAGAAGTATTAACTTTTTAGGGAGAATGGCACTAGCTATGATGTCATGCGAGGAGAAGAAAAAATGCTGACAAAATTTATTTTTTAATAACTGATGAAAAGTTATGAAACTTTGCACATTGGTAGAGGTTATCAAGAGGAGTTGGTATTGCAAATGTGAAGTTCATTGTGACACGTCACAACACTTAGTTCCTGACCTCCAGAAATTTTTGCTGACAAATTACTCTTTGTTTAAGGATACTGTATACATTCATCACAAACATTTTCAAATTTCTTTTTCTGCACCCCATAAAAGCTAAGGTATTATAGTAATATTTATTTTGAATAAGAAGTATAAAATTTAATTTGTGTTATGTGAAAAAAGAGAGAGATATTTATTTTTTCCTAACTTTTCCTATTTACTATTACATTTTTACACAATGCAAATTATAAACATATTTGAGCATTTGTGTGAATACTCACATTTTACTCATTTAAAATATAAAAACATGTATGTACCGATTTTATTAAAGAAAAAAAATAAAAGGTGTATGGCTTTATTATAAGAGATATAAACATTCTTTGTTCATTTCTGAGATTGAGATGTGATTTAAATTCCTCGAAACATGAAAACTTGATGATACAATAACTTGCAAGAGGTCCAAGTCCCCATAACTTTACCGAAACATACCAAAAGTAATTTCATTGGGAAGATTATAAATTTAGCTACAAAACGGTGTCTCATTTCAATTAGATTGCGTTGTTTCATATTTATTGAGGTGTACAGATTTTTCTAAAGTAATTGATAAGAAAATGAGTAAGTTACAACTTTATACCATGATTAAAGTTGAGCAAAATATGATATAGAAAAAGTGAAAAAGTTTTGTTCAGGTTAGAATGAAGTTTCGAATAATATATTTTTTTACAAAAAAAAATCATGTTGAGGGGACTTGGAGGTCTTTTAAGCTAACCACATAAAAATAAGTTCAATATTTTTTATTACTTTCCACAATGGGCTAAGTTAACAAGAGCTACATAGATAGAGGAATTATTCAGCATTCAGAAAATATATACTTTTATATATAAATTATTTGAAGAAAGCAAGATATTTTTAAAATACTGAAATGTGTGATGAATGTATACAGTATCCTTAATAACCATGTTTCCCTCACAAGTTGAAATCAGGGGATAATACAGACTGATTTTGATAGCTAGCGGTATACCGATTTTGGGGACATCGTAATTTGGGCGTCCAAATAAAGTTTCTTCTGAAACATTAAAAACTAAATTTTTGTTGCGACTTCAAGTTACCTTCTGGAACAAAATATATATATTGTATATAAATTTTTAACAAGCAAAAACACTAGAAAACACCTAGTGCACACAAGTATGATGTTGACTGTAATTCCTTTTATTTGTATTTTGCCTTGATTAACACAACAAATCTTAATGACTTTTTTAGAGTGAAAATTGATTAAAAAAAGAAGAAATCTACTCTCTTTTACAAATTACATATATATCTAGATGATAAAACATTGTGTACTTTCTTCCTACTGAATCAGAATCAGTATTTGTCTCCAATAAATGATAAAATATAAACAATGAAAGCGTTTACACAGTGTTATTATTTAATTAACAAACACAATCAAACAACATGGTGTTTAGTTCTTCAGTTTTTAGTTCAATAGCATATTTTTTACTCAATGTTCATAAAAAAATATTATGAAAGAAGGAGTGGATTCACGAAGAAAAAAAACCCTCCAGAATTCGATGCATATAATTCACTAAATAAATTTACTAGCAATTTAGAGAATTTATCATGTTTCTGTGCTATGTATGAATGAGGATTATTTTATTTTTATTTTAGTTGTGGGAAGTACAATTAATACCAGAATATTGTACCGACGTCCCAAATTAATTTTCTATATTAAGCCCTATAAATCTCAAGTGTTTAGTTATGTTGACATCAGCATAGGGTTGAAGAAAATCATTAATATCTTTTCATTATTTATTTTCATGTTTTATAAAAGTATATGTTTTTGAAAAGTGGTCTATCCCACTGTCATAATTTTATTAATTTTAATATTTTATATAAAAGAAGAAATAAATGTTCAAACACCTTTTTTCCTGTCAATATTCGAAGAGTGAAAAGGTACAACAGCTTCGTGTTTTCTAGTTGAAAATTATATCATCAGAAAAATCATGTTCTCAACTCCAAATCTGTGTCTTAGTTGGTTTTTTTTTGAGTTAGTGACAAGAAAATCAGAAAACAGTGTTACTTACACATAAAAATGTTTGAAAAACTCCCTCACTCCTCTTTATTCATTCACATCTCGCAATCAAAACAATTTAAAGAAAAAATGAGACACGGTTTTGTAGAGCAAAGATTACTGATGGCGAAAGCAACATTTAGCCAATTTTTCCTTGTACCATTTCACTCTTCAAAGTTTCTGAGAAACAGCATTTTAAAGTTTATTACAGGTTAATAATCTTAAAACAAAGAAATGAGTAAAATTGCAGCTGATTACATCTCATAAGGTGGGTTTGTTTACTCATCTTTTGGAAAAACTGTATAAAAAAATGTTAGTACAGATGTTAAGAAGATTAATCTCTTTTTTTACAAACATTTTTTGGGGGGCTTTTCTGGTGAGAAATTAATACATCTAATTTCAAATAAATATTGCAAAATAAGCTTTTAAATTATATAAAATATTCATTTTGGCGAAAATATCGATTTAATGTTCTTTTGATTATTTTTAGTTTAATCTAACCTACAATAAATAATAAAATTATGCTTGCTGTGATACTTAAAAACCGTTTCTTATTTCTTGGAAGTTTGGCATTGATATGGATTTTAATATTTCTAATACCTCGCTTTGGTGAAATGTATCGTGATGAAATCAAAAGCGATATTCCAAGGTATGTTGAAAAATGTGTGCATAACTTAAATGGTATACAGTATGTATGATGCAGGTTTATAGTTAGACATCAGACATGTCTATTCAATTTAGACAGTTACAGTATATGCTCCATGTTTTCTAAATGCTATGTAAATGTCCGATATAATCTCTTGATGCTCTTTCATTCAGGTTTTATGAGAGTTCCATAAGCTTCAATGAAGGATGCCAGTTTCCTGTGTTTTCACAGTTTTTAAATTGTCTCGATATCCTATCATATAATATGTGTTGTTATATTTACTTTTCTGTTTTCTTGTGTAGAGATCACTATTGTTTCTTGTCCTTCCTTTATGCTGTTTTAAATTCACAGATAATAAACATTTATAAAGAAACTAATTGATTCATAGGGTACCCCATGTGGAGCACTACGTGGGGCACCTTAAATTTTTGCTTCCTAACGATCTATTCAATCAATAATTTGAATATGGCCAATTGATACATAAAGTGTTAAAATTTAGGCTATGAATTTGGCGGTAATGATCGTTCTGCTACTGCGTCATTACCACAGTTATTAAATGGCATGAACAATATTTCATTACTGCACAAAAGTTTTGGCATATTATTCTAAATTTGAAAATTTTCACCAAAAATTGATGAAAATAACATGCAATACACAACAAAAACAACTTAAAAGTAAAAAAAATTGTTATGTAACCTTCCTCGCTTATATTGATTGTGTAGAAATATTGATTGTCTAGGATGAAAAAGAAGAAGTCAATGATAAAAGGCAAAGCTGATTAAATGAATTGACTTCTTTTCCAGGCTTTTTTTTAGACACTTCTTCTAAAGTCATTTTTGTTTATTTCCAACTGTGAAACATTACTTTTCAAGGTCATCTAGCTTCATACCTAGTCGTGCAGATAAATATTTGCAGTGGATACTTTTCTATGGTCATTTATTCTCTTTTCTAGTCGTGAAAACTTTTGCCATTGACACTTTTCTAAGGTTGTTTAACTTCATTTTTAGTAGTGAAAATTCGCCATGGGTACTTTTTTAAGGTCGGCTAGCTTCATTCCTAGTCATGAAAATGTTCTGTGGATACTTTTTAAAGGTTGTCTAACTTCATTTATAGTCATGAAAATTGCTGTGGACACTTTTCTGAAGCTTTTTTGCTTCATGTGAAAATATCCTAAGAACACTTTTTCTAAGACAGTTTGACTTGTTTCTTGCAGTGAAAATATAACAGAATAACCTTTCTACTGTAGACACTCCTTTTCATTCATTTTATGTAACATTAGAATTATATGTTTGTTTTGAAATTATTAATCCTAAACTAATAGAAAATCTTTGATCTTTTTATTTGATTCTGAAAATTAACTAAAAAATGCATCTGGTGGGAATTCTCTACTGCATCAATATGTTACATCTATAGTAAATGTCAAATAATAACACTCTCCTATCCTACACATATCTTTTTACAGAAAAAGTTATGTATCTTTTTACAGAAAAAGTTGATGTCTAATTGTCCTCAGATAAATGAAGGTCATAATAGTTGTTCAAAAGAATCTCTGAGAGGAGGAAGTTGTATGATGTAAAAGAATCTCTGAGAGGAAGTTGTATGATGTAAAAGAATCTCTGAGAGGAAGTTGTATGATGTAATTCAGGAAGTATAAGTGTGGTTTCTATTAATTCTCCAGTAGAATAATTAAACAAACAATTAACACAAGGTGGAAGGAAATGGGGACTCATTAAATTGAAATTTTATATAATATCGGAATAATATATATAATATTGGAATAATAAAGACTTTTAGATTCTCCTATTTGATAGTGTATGTGCTCAAAACTCTATAACATCTAATAGACCAATTTAGAGTACAGTATGTGGAAACCATTCAGATTGTTCATTTCTTTTCCAGTCTGACATCTCTTGTAGCATGTGTGTATTTATAATAGGTACATACCTGTTTAACATGTTTGTAATTTGTTTCTAAATATTCCAGGGGTGTTTATAATTTTAAACATACTTGAATAAACACTTTCACAACATAGTAAATTAATAAATCCCATTCTCTCTCCCTCTACAAGTTATTGATTAATACTACTGGCTGGAAAAACTGTTCCTCATGTTCAGATTAAAATTGATAAATAAAGCCATCTAAAACAAACTTCTTTTCCAGACCCTTTCATTCAACTACACATATATATTTTAAAACCTTGAAACTGCTGATATATGGGCTTTCCAAAAAATCTCACTCACGATAGCTACTTTATTTAATCCATAAAATCGTAATAACAGCCGTAATGTTTTTCTAAATAGAATATGTGTTCACACAACAACCGTTTGTATGAAAACACAAATCACAAATCTGTTCATATATTAAACTTTCAAAATTCAAAAAAATGTTTTGGTTATTATGTGTATATGTATTATGTATAATTATTTTTTAAATGAGTTAAAAGAAAACAACCTGTTATTAAAAATTGAAAGCGTGCTATTGCAAGCATTGATTATAAAATATAAAATACGCTTTGCATTGTCTACCCACAAACAATAAATGCACATTTCAAGTGACCTCTTGTTATGTAATTGGATTAATATTTGGGTTTAAATTCCCTCAGTGAAAAGTTTTGGGATATCTTTGACGTTGATGTAGCATTTGGGTTTGCTGCACTACAACATCCCCCAGCTAAAAAAAAAAGACCCTCCTTTTCCAAGTTGATTATGCTTATGGCCCACACGTATTCTAGAATCTAACAAGGAAAAATATTTCTGTCATTTCCACAAACAAAGAAATTTTTCTGGCAAAGATACAAATTTCATAGCCTGTAAATTTGATCTATTTCCAACCAAGTTTTTACGGATTGTACCAATATTTTGTTTCTTATTTGTCCCCAGAAAAGATAGCGTCTTTGTTTTTAACAAGCTGCCGTCCTGTAAACTTACTTCGCGCATCATTAAATTACAGACCAGGGTAGTACGCTTGCGTAATGTATGTAGATGATATAATTTTGAAGTTACACACCCTTATAATATAATTAAGTGTTTTATTCATTCTGTCTTGTAAAACATAAAGTTTAATCACTATTTTAAGGCTCTTGGAAAGGAAAAAGTAAGGAAAAAGTAATACATACTTTGAACACTTTCAAGGGGTATTTTCTTAAATAAGAACAACTTCAGAGTGGTGCAACTGTTGTTTTCTGATCTCAGTGCAGAGTGAATCA
Organism: Bythotiara depressa; assembly: GCA_027564595.1. Classification (NCBI taxonomy): domain Eukaryota; kingdom Metazoa; phylum Cnidaria; class Hydrozoa; order Anthoathecata; family Bythotiaridae; genus Bythotiara; species Bythotiara depressa. The sequence goes on along the minus strand of JANTOQ010232476.1, from coordinate 1,608 downwards.
TCATCATAATAATATATTAAATTTGTATAGATTTCTATAATTCTATGGTCGGTAACTGATGAGGATACACAGTATTTTTAAGTATATATATTATATATGATAATAATCAGTTGTTTTATATGTATGTGTAAGTTGTTGATTGGCTGAAACTCAGTCAGGTTATTTCCCAACATTTGTAAAAAACTGGGGGAATTTAAGCAAAACAAGAAACCCGGTGGTTGAACATCAATGGCATAAGCGTATTGGATTTGCTGGTTCCATATAGAGTCAGTGTGGATCATAGAATTGCTCAGTCACAGGCTTAGTCATCAAAATATCTATATACAGTAATCTGTAAAGTTTTCTATGCAATGAAGTAACAAATTACACTGCACTCTATCTTTACCACAACTTTCTTTGTGTTTATCGTTGCCATTGCTCGCTTTTCCCTGACATTTCAATTGCTGCTTGTACATCATTAAGAGTTTTAGAAATTCCATCAGCCATTTTTTTCTTGCAGGCTTTACTTGTTTGAAGCAATAACAGTAATCTTTGATCAGGAATAAATAAAAGATCAGAAAATAATGCAAAATAAATTACAGATCATAAATACTGTGATTGGAAATGATGTTCTTACGACCAACTCTTGTGCTGACGGAATGAAGTTGCGCCGATTAACTTTACTATTTGCACTGACACAAATTATGACCTTGACCCCCCCCTTCCCCCTCAACTGTGTTCCGAAGAACGTCTATGTGAATAGAAGGAGACATAATTCATTGTAATTTTGCGTCATCCCCCAAAACATCTCATGTGGAGCTGTAAAAGTCAGGGAATCGGAATCATTTGCTGATGAGTTGCTACCCATTGTAATAATTCACTAAATGTAATTCTTGGATTGACATATTTTTTAGAATGATCAATCCAAAACCTTTACCATGCAACAATGAACAACAGTTGACATTTACGCATATCTTTCATAGAGTGGATAAAGATGCAATGTTTATATTTGTACCATACATACTAAAGTAAAAAATCAAATGGTCCAATGATCGTATATTTCTTTATCTTGCCCAGACACATGCTGAATGTTGTATAAAACCAGTTGGAAGTCAGATAGTTGACATATGTATTAGTACTGTTCTTCTGATAAAATGGAAATAATATACATAGTTTTAATTAGTTCATATTAGCCTCTAGGCATTTGTTCCCTGATGAAAATTCTTGATTGAGTATAGCCATTAATTTCCCCTAGAATTACTTTATCAAATCTAGCCATTACTTTCCTAAAAATATTGCTCTATCAAGAGTTATATGTTTCCCCAAAAATTGTTTTATTAAATCAAGTTCGTATTATTGGAAACATTACGTCATTTAAAGGGGAATGAAGGTTAAAATAAATTTTTAGCTTAAATCAAAGTGTTTTAAAAATGGAGTTTAATGGTTTTTATTTTGTGTAAAAATTACAACTAGTTCAGATGTTATGACAGGGTGACCAATGGTCAGTGAAACCCTGGAAAAGTCATGGAATGGGAAATCTGGTCAGTGAAACCCTGGAAAAGTCAGGGAATGGGGATTGGAATCAGGGAAATTTACCAAGTTTGGACCCTGTACTCTAAATAAGGACAG
>JANTOQ010232365.1:0-13641 GCA_027564595.1 Bythotiara depressa | reverse complement strand
GAGACTCCTTGAAGAGGCATGGAACTAGTAACTACGATAATTTACCGCATCAACTATTTTTTCTTTAGAAGGTAACCAATTTCTTCTATCATTGCATAAATTTTGGTGAATATCGGTGATTCGGTTTTTAACTTATTAAGCAAAGAGTTATTGTCAGCAAAAATCTCAGGAGGTCTGGAACTAATGTTGTGAAGCCACAGTGAACTTCACATTTGCAATAACTACTCCTCTTGATAATCTCTACCAGTGTACAAAGTTTCATAACTTTTCATGTAGCGGTTGCAAAGTTATAAAAAAAGAAATTTTGTCAGCAGTTTTTCTTCACCTCACATGACATCATAGCTGACATTAGCGCCATTCTCCCTAAAAAGTTATACTTAGAATTGTTGCTAAGAGCAGAAAATGCTAGAAATTTGCCAAATTTAACATTGAATATCTCATGAACGGAAAGAGCTTTTTCAAAAATTTAAAAAGTGATGTTCCCCATTTCTCAAGCTCTTTAATACTGAAAAGTTTCATTTTTGACCGAACTTCTCCTTTAAATGAGCTCGATTTAGAAAGCTGGATAACAAGTCAACAATAAATTATTCCATTGAGGTTTGCTTCTTTGAAATTTGAACAATAATTAAGTTAAACTGTAATGCTGGGAATTTATTTGTTTGTTTGTTTGTTTACTCCAGGAGATATATCCTAAAATGCAAGGATATGTAAATTTCTGCTTATATATAGTCAATAATATTTTTAATTGAACTTGTTGTTATTTTGAAGCATGATTAATATCTATACACTTTAAAGCAAGATTTAGACTAGACTCTTGTACTTTGAAATACAAGAGTCTATTTGGATTCACTTGTATGACATTCTCATTCGAGACCTGCTTATTTAAACCAGACAATCACTTTTTGCATTCTCTATCTGTATATATGTATATAAAACTTTTCATCACAAATATATTTGAGAGGGAGTGTGAAATAAAATCATTGACTTGTTGATTTTCAGGTTTTATACATTCGAAAAGAATTTTTCCTTTTCTTTATCATTTTAATAAAGGATTGAGAAACAATCCACCTTTTCCTTTTCCTATGATTGACAAGAGAGTGAGGTGTCAATGAAAAGAAGAAACAACTTCTTTTTGTTTATTCATTCAAGCATCCATCCTATAAGTGTTGCAGTGAAGAAGTCATACGATTTGTAACACACTCCTTACTGTTCATTTTATTTCCATTTATTATACACATTTCTGTTATCAAGGTATTGAAGGTCCGCACACTGTGGAGGAGCTCAGAGAAGGATCGCGATACAAATTGAAGGTATTTGGGTGTAATTTGTTTCTGTTTGTTTTTTATTTAACTTTGGAAAACTCAGCTCTCAATCCATGGGACTTTAATGGTGATTTTGTTTACTTTTATAAATTATTATAACCGATAGAATTAATTCTAAAAATAAATTTAAAATTCACTTATATAAAATAATAAATACAGCTTACTCCACTTTCAAAACCACAAAATGCTTCTTGTGACAGATCACAAGTCTTGAATTTTTTGGGAAACACCTGTTTTAAAAAGACGTCTTCGATAATCTGGAAAAACATTTGCCTTTTAGGAAAAGTGATCCTGGAATTCCTAGGACAAATTATATTTTGTTTTTGTTTGTTGTTTTAATTTGCTATGTATTTGTTTCTTATATTGTCTTGTATTTACAAAACATTTCATACCTGGAAAATATATGGTTTTTAAAGCAACTTTTGGAGAACATGCTGCATGTTTTTCAAGTAATGCCTTAAGGAAAATCTTGGATGTTCTATGGTCACCTTGTTTATATTCTCCCGTCCTGCAAAACAACACTGGAAGCAAAAGTTAAGATAAGCAAAAAGGGCTACTGGACTCATAATTTATCTACCATTCTTAATAGCACATGTGGAGAAGAACACATGTGCAGACCTGGTTATTCATGGTGTGCAATGCACATACCATGAAGCATCACATGCTGCGATATGTTAAATAGAGTGCTTCTATGTTTGTCTTCTTTTTTTTTTAAACAGCTATATGTTGAGTTGAAATCCACAATTTTGTATGTAACTGTTATCGTATGAAGATTTTTATTCTTATTCTTATTCTTATTCTTATGCTCCTTGTTATTCTCAAGTCAATTTTGAACGGATAAAAGCTGCATGCCAGTGAGCGGACTTCAATTGTTTTGCCCATTGTAATACCTGAGAACATGTTTAAAAGGAACATTAGCTCAGTTGGTAGTGAAGCAGGATCACAATGCAAGGGCTCTGAGTTCCAGCCCTGCCACTGAACAAAATTAATAACATCCTTCGGTAAATTATGGAGTTGTCTGGTTGTGCAGAAACACCTCGCTTGACTCTTATAGCTTTGGGAAAAGCTTCAATAATACAACAGGGAGCTTTAAATACAGCTAGGGCTTGGTTTGTGACTGTCCAGTAAAGAATCGATAGGCTACATACCTTGGAATTACAGAGACTAGCCATGTAGAAAATATGCTCACTAACATACTCACTATCCAAATATTTAAACCTGGAGTAATACGTAATTATAATTGTTATTCAGTAATGTTTTATCGTTAGTGAATCATTAAAAGGAACCTTGATTTAATGGATTTTGTTTTTCTTGTTCAATAGTATTTAGGTTCTAGTCAGCTCATCACTCACCATCCTGTAACAAAAGAAACACGAATGCAGCAAGCCCAAGATGCATACAGTCGCATTAAGGTAATTTTAAGAGAAGCATGTAATTTTAATTTTATGAGGAGTAAATATAAAACTAGAAACATGTAAATCCTCTTATTAGTTGCTACCACAAAAGCTTTTGATTATCAGATTTACGTTGACTTGTTCAGTCCAGAACAGACCATGCATATGAGGTGTAATTGACAGCAGAAATATGCCACAGTATGTTGTTCCCTTATATGGTCTGTGGTTTTGGACCAGATATATATTAGTAAGAAGAGCTGCATGTTTCAAGTAAAATGTTACCAGCTTCCGTATTTCTTAATTGTAATGTTACTAATTAATGACTTACAATTGACATACAACATAAAGTTCTGGGAAGTGATTAGCATTCTCACCACTAGTTGGATCCCACGACCAAACTGATATGTTGTTCAATGGACCCAAAATTGGGATAATAATAATAATAATAATATAAAATTGTTGTTTTTGTTTGTATTCTTCTTCAGGGATAGCTATATAATAATTAACCTACATATTTATTTCACAATTATTTCTAGTATTTATTTATTTGTATTAGGATATTTATTTTACCTTGCCACTACTTAATATATTCTCCACACATTTGAAAGACCTTTGTTGATGACCTTTGTTGTTTTTCAAATGTTTGTGTCATATCACAAGGAAAATAATACTACTTTAGCAACAGACTGTGCACATTTTTATGACCTCCTCGTCTTGTTGAGTACTCCTTACTACAATTTTTACCTCAGATATTGACTGATACAAACCTTGTCAAACCGCACAATATACCATTCTGCTAAATATGTTGTGATTTTAATTGTCCACTGATTGAGCGGTTTTGACATGAGAGTTGATGAGGATTGTAACTGTCTATAATTGTTATTTTCAGTGAACCTCAGCTATTCATATTTTTATGTTTACATTGAACAAATTTAGCTTAGTCTTTTGTTTGGAAAACTGCTGACTATATTGCATACCTGATCATTGTTCAATATCTTGAATAATTTTAACACACATTGTGCTAGAATTATAACCCTTAAATTTTATTTTTTTATTTATCTATTTATTTATTCATTTATTTATGTTCATGTATTCTTACATATCTACGTGAACGTTTATGAAATGTTCTTCTTGTAGAGTCAAGATGATGAAGATGAGGATGATCCCAGTACAAATGTTGACATGGTTATATCCCTAGAGAGAATAAAAATACTAAATACAGATACAAAGGCAAGTTTTGTTTCGAGAGTTTTCCATTACATCTTGTTCGTTAAGCCGAGTTTCCACTTACTGAAAATTTTCCACGGAAAACAAATTAAACGATTATAATTGTTTGAGACAAATTTTCCTTGGACAGAAATTTAAAAAGTTCAAACTTAGAAAATCTTTCGTCCATGGAAATATTTCAAAAAGTGGAAATCCAGCGTTAGATTTGTTACATTTCCACCAGCACCAAAAATAGGTTTTACTTTACTACTTTGGCTTGTTAGTATCCTGATAGAAATTCCTACGATCACAGGTAAAGACAAAATCTATACAAATTATCCACGTCATCCAGAAGCTGCAGTCAAAATCAATTAGATATACATAGGTGTCATGGGAAGTGACTGTTTTTCTTGTTTATATAATAAACTATTGTTGGCAAAAGGAGGAAACACTATGGTTTTGCTTTTATATTCTTATTATCCATTAATCTTTGGATATCCATAATGATATCATATAGTGCCTGGTGTCCCCGGAAATTATTCAAATCTATATTCATTTCTTTGCTGTTTTGCTTTTTCCAGGGGTGTAACTAATTGGAAATAAAGTTGGTAAAAGTTGATAAATCCCCCTGATCTTTCATAAAATTATAAGGGTTACTATGAGGAAATTTACAATAGGCAGGAGGTGTATCCAGGCATTATATATGCTTAGTTGAGTGATGTGTTTGGATGAAATTCATATTGGTCATGTTAACCTGTGGGGAAAGTTGTACCTGAAAACGAGATTACTGCGTGTTCCATATGTGAAATCTTTTACTACCGCAAATGTCTAAAATGATGGTGCTCTCATACATATTTTTGTGCCTCAAACTGGTTTGAGCTCGTATCTGAGGGATCATATTAGCAGGGTTTTGGATCATAGGTACAGTTGTTAAATATTCATTGTAAACATGTAATGTAACAGGCTTGGACTTATTGTTTTCCTTAATTTGTATGTTGTTTTTCTTAATTTGTATGTACATTGTTCGTAACAGATGATATAAAACATTTATTACTTAAAATTGTTCAAATCTGCTGAGTACCTGCTCTGCATCAGATTAATTTAACAGGAAATAAATGTCTTTGTGTTACATTAAAATTTCATTTCATGTAAAGGTTAAAACTTAAAAGTTGCATCGGTCTCGTAATCTTCACAAGTTCCAACTAAAGGTCATTATTACAATCTTGATCTTTAATTTATGGACTTTTGGCGTTTTATGCATCATTCATGCTTTGATACTTTTCCTTCAGTGCCCAAAACAGAAAAATCCGGATAGTTATTGGCGGGAAACCACGTAGGAAATTGCAAATGTCTTTCCTGAAAAACCATGGAAATTATCTTATCAGTAGTTGCATGTCATACTTATTTTATGGTATCACAAAAAGCATTATCACCAAGATTATATAGGCTGAAAAACAATGTAATGTGAATATGCCAAATACATGATTTTTTATTTATTTTATTTTTTTATAAAGGTTTATGTAAATGTATACTCAGATTACAGCGAATCATACTTTCGTTCTAATGACATACAATCATGATTACCACGAGAACCAGTTCTTGTTATTCCAACATGTAAGTATTGTTATTGTTATTTTCGTTTAGTTCGAAGACATTATGATGGACCATGCACTGCGCACTGTGTGCTTTATCTGTGACATGGGAAATATATTGGTTCTCATGGCAAGACGGTTGACTAGTGACTACTCTCCTGATTTTTCAATAGAAGCAGGCAAACCAATAACACTTGCAACAATCGTAGGTGATAAAGAAAGGAAAACGTCCAAGAATATTTGTCACGTCTTTGAAAGTGAAGAAGATGTAAGTTATTTTTAAGTTGTCAGGGGGTTGGAAGCACAATTTGGTACTTAATAATAACCCCTGGAAAAAGTTGCCATCTTTGATTTTTAACCCCCTGGAAAATGTGTCGCTATTTTTCTTTACCCTGGAAAACCACCGTCCTCGTTCTGATATGGAAGAAGAAAAAGTCAAATTGAGCTAAATCTATTCACAGACTCCCTGGTAATTCCACAATTTCATCTCCTTTGTGTATATAAGGGAAGAGCCCATTTGTTTGTAAACAGTATATTTCCTGGAAAACAATGTTTCAATTATTTCCCAGGATCGTGCTTATACAATCATGATGATGATAGGACCCTTTTGATAAAAGTTATTATTTACTGATTGAGGTTATCCTGTATAAATATTCATTAAATAAATAAATTTAATTTGTTGTTTTTGGAACTATAATACACAAATTTTATTATTTTGTAGCAATGTCATAAGATAATTTGCAGTGACCTACTCTTATGTTCCTTATTATAGGGATCTAATAGGATAGGGGATGGAAAAATTTACGATTTACGATTTACGATTTAAAATGAGCACGGAGGTTGGATTTCTGCAAACGTTTGTTAATATAGTGTTTGAAAACTGTACTTTCTTGTGTCTAATTGTAGGGGAGAGATTCTGTTTTGAGCACACTTTTCAAACATGTTCCTTTTGTAGAAATCCAAAGTATTTCATGAGCGCCATCTTTCTACTAACGTAATTCCATGTAATTCAACGTTGAAAACAATTACGAGCCACCAACGAAGGAGATACTCTCTCCTTCACAAGTTTCTTTCCTGTTCCAGCAAACATATTCCCTAAATGTTCCAGCAGGTCACTGTAATATTTGTTTCTTTTTATAGGCCTCTAAAATAGCAAAAGCGATAGGACAAGCCTTCAATATTGCGTACAGACAATTCTTACAGAGTAATGGAATTGCGCATGAGCATGTGGAAGAAGCCGAGTATTGTCACGTGCTGGAATCACAGAAATTGGTTGGAGCCGACCTAGATAAACTAACAGATAAGGCTGCTGCAAGAGATGTATGTGTTGATTATATTTTCGTATCTTGTTATGTATGGTGCATTATGGGACTGTTTCGCATTGATTTATTATTACCCATAACACACCAATCTATTATCCATATTCGTTATGGATAAGTTACATCAGAATCATATAAAAACATGAAGCATAAACTTTCCTCTTGTTTTTAATGTGAACATGTTTTAAAATAAACCTTTACTAAAATTGGCTATAAAAATCGTATTTGTGAAAAATGGATTTGACCAAAAGGGTGTTTTTGCTGTCCAAAATTATGATTGTGTTGCTGTTTCTAAATTGTTCATCTCGGAAAGAAATTAAGTGACGTAAATTCGGGAAAGCTCTATTTAGGGTCAAAAGGTTTGGTCCCGTTAATAGTGTCCTTATGTATTTAGGTGGTGGTGACTAAGAAACGTGGGGAGTACCTTGGTATCATGCTCCTTGAATCAGGTTGGGGTTCCATGCTACCTACAGTCTTCATAGCACATGTGGCTAATTATTCTCCTGCAGCTCGATGCCAACAGTTATCCGTTGGGGATCATATTTTGTCATGTAATGGAGCTAGTCTAGTTGGTTTACCACTTTCTGAGTGTAACACCATATTAAGAGTGAGTTTTCATATATTTTTTTATCAGAAGCGTATAAAACAAATAAGTGTCGGAAGCGTGTTACATGTTATAATTTACTTAATTATCCGAAATAGTATTCCGCAATTGATACGAAAGTGTCTACAGATTGTTTTTCGTTTTCTTTTTCAACTTAGCCATGATTTAATTTATAAGCCTATGATTAATATTCATGATACATTTTATCAGAAACTTGTACAACTAGAATTGTGTGAATTCTCTCATAGATTTCTATCGACGAATAGTGATTATTTGCAAATCAAGATTTTTTGTACGTCTCTGTTTACATGAGACCAGATATGAACTCGAAATACTTAGCAATAAATCATTGTCTGCGCATGGTTAGTGAACTCAAATTCACATTTGGAAACAGGGACTTGTAATCGAATACTTATAACTGCAATCTATTTGTAATAGTTTGCACTATCATGAGCATATAAGAGAATGGAAACATGTTAGGAACTGTGAAGTCTCCTATATCTAATGCTAACATTTTAGTTAAAATTCCTGAGCATCAAAGCGGATAGATATGTTGCCACATGACGGAATGCAGCCAACATTTATTTATCCCTGTCCGCAAAAGAATAATTATCCAAATCCGCAAATTGAAATCATAGCATTAATCCTAATCCGGCCTTGTTTTTTATTTTTGTTACAATACGCGAGTATTTTAATTCCTTCTTTGTGTTTTCATGTTAGAATGCACGATCAAGTATTCGCGTGATGTTTCATGTCGTTTCGTGTCCACCTGTAGTCGATGTGGTGGTATCGAGACCCGATGTAAAGTATCAGTTAGGATTTAGCGTGCAAAACGGGACGGTGAGTTTTATTGTTTTATCTTTGTTGAAAAAGAATGTTAATGCATGACTATACCTCCTGGATATGGGAAATGTCTTAACGAAAACTTTTATAATTGTGAAGAACCAGGGGGTGTTATCAGCTATAACGAAATGTTCCCTTATATTTCCATTAATTAACCAACCCCCTGGTAACAGCAGAAGTGACAAAGAAATGGGTAATGATTTGGTACGTTTCAGGGACAGTATGAATTACTGATTTGATTTCTACATAAAAACTTAAATCATAGTTGAAAATTTGAAACCAATAAATAAAGCAATTAACAAAAGTTTTGCACCAATCTTGCTTCACTTGAATTTGCGATAATACATCCATAGCCTCGTTCTCGTGCATGTCTTTGTTGTCATGTTAAATGAGCCGTCCAATGTAAATTAATTTTTCGAGATTGAAATGAAATGACAGTGAACTGGAAAAGAATTCCGTTTTTTTCTGTAAAGAAGAATGGTAGACTGGGCCCTAATAACGTTGTGTGATTCTTCTCTAGATATGTAGTCTTCTCCGTGGTGGAATAGCTGAACGTGGTGGTATACGAGTCGGCCATCGTATTATTGAAATCAATGGCGACAGTGTTGTTGCGAAAAGCCATCAAAGCATAGTAGATATTTTAGCAAATACGATCGGATCGGTACGTGTCTCCTCACGAGACCTATTTACATTTTTTATTGTGGATCTATCCCATTTATTTATCACTGTTTTTATTATTATTATTTTTTGGAAGCATAAATATTTTAACATGTTTTGATTAAAGTAGGATAATAACGCTGGGATCATTGTTTCTGTGTAAAACACAATTTATTGGGTTGTTTTTACTTCCTCTTGAAAAATTATCAAGATTTGTACTTCGTTCCAGAAATATAGCTATAAGTGTTTCACAACATGTTTTAGACGCCATATGTAAAACAGGATTAAGTATTTCTGCTCATGATTTATTTATTTATTTATTTATCAACCCATTCCATCAAAAATGCTGGATTATCCTTTTCGTTGCTAGGGAACCGTAGATCTTTCCCGATTTCAAAAAAAATAATTATTTGATCTTCATGGTATTGAGGCTCTAATTCCTCACGTACAAATTTTTTTATTTTTTTTGAAAATTACAAATCTCTATAACAAATAGAAAAGTTTTTTGTCTATAGTAGGTCCACTGTCAAAGTTCACTTAATTTTAAATATGTCATCCACGCCCTAGTTCTCGTGTAAAACCTCGTTATCGTGTTTTTCAAAACTATAAAATATCACTTGCATCCTGCACGATTCTGAAATGTTTTTTTGGAAACATTTTTGGAATGTTTATAGAGTATATACGCTTTTTGACGTTTTTTATGACAAAAAGTTTTCAATGTTCACGCTTTCAGAAATGTTCAGTATTCACACTTTCTGAAATGTTTTCAGTGTTTGGAATGTTCAAAGTATACACTTTTTGGAACGTTTAGAGTATATACTCTTTTTGACAAGAGGTTTGAATTTGAAATTAGTTTTCCTTGAAACTCGGGGAAATTTCGTGTAGCGTCATTTCAGAATGATTTTATGCAGTTCTATATTCGCGTTATTATTGGTTTTATATCATGTGTTACTTTGTTGAGTTATTTATTATTTATTTATTTATTTATTTATATATATGTTAGATAAGTATGAAGACCATGCCTGTAGCTATGTACCGTTTAATGGTTGGTGACGATCTTCCTCAACATGTTTAACAGCCATGTATAGCATCTACCAGACAACAGCGATGAAAGAACGAGAAAGACGTCCTCCTTCCACTATGGGTCAGCAATTGTACTAGGGAAAGTGTTTTGTGTATCGTTTTAGTGAAGAAGACAACTCAGCAAACACAAGGTTCATACGCAATAAATCTTCCTGCAGCTCCAATGGATGTAATACAAAAGCGGATAAATGGTATATGTTATATATACCAGCCCGGTTAAAGATTATATTTCTTCAACATGGTAGCCTTTTTCATTTTCTACTGAGAAATATTCTCACCACTTCGTTTCGTCAATATAAAAGGGTTTTGGACTTTGTTCGCCAATATATAACAGGGTTTTGGTAAGAATAATAGCACATTCGCGTAATATAATCAGAAACTGCGCGGATATGATTTTACGACGGCGTAAAAAGTCACCCAAGATTTCCAAGTAGATTTTAATCGTCATAATTGTAAACTTGAAATAAATACAGGCCTTTTCTTGAACATATATCACTATGCACAGCCTTTGCAGTAGTGGAAATATGTACTGTTTCAAACAACTTATTTTCAAAAAGTTCATTTATCGGGAAAATTATTTCACGGATCTGTGCATTTTATGACGTCTCAAATTCGTTAAAAGTGTCCAATTATGAGACATGATTGGTCCGTATTACCACGGTCACTTCAAGAACTTCCTAAGCTCTTGACTCTTTAATGCATAGTGTCCCCGGAAAGGAATCAAGTAGTTTTTTCTCCGCTATTTTGCTTTTTCCAGGATGTTAATTATTGGAAATATAATGTAAAATCAATTTGATAATAGCTGATAAAACCCCCTGTTCTTCATAAAATTATAAAGGTTTCCAATGGGAAGTTTAATATAACCAGGAGGTATGCTTATGCATTAAAGGGTTGAGTCGTAAAGCAAACGTAAACAAGTGTAATGCCGAGCTCTCTTTGTGCGTAGTTACTTGTGGCGAACTATTCGGCACCCTGTCTGTATATAATATGCTCGAGGTGGCAGAGCGAGAATACACATACATTTTTGTTTAACAGAAAAGAATGAACATTCTGTTACAATTACTGGTAGTTTTTTTAGATGTTATGTATTGAATCAGAAGCTTATAAACAGTCTTGAAGCATGAAACAACTATAAGCGACAAGTGACTAGCATTTTCATATTAAATGACCATATATATTTAAGGTATGACCATATAAGGTATTGTCAATTGGGATTTACTTTTTCTTAAGGTCATGTTCCAAATAACGCATGCGCAGAATGATTACTGATGCTGTACATCGGAAAAGTCTCTGTACCGAAGAACAAATTTTAAGTTTGGAATATTTAAAACCTGTTATTTATTTTACTTCGATTATTAGAATGATCGCGCGTGCCAATTTAGAGGATATTGGCAGAGAAATGTTTTCTATAGAAAAGTTGTCCGTTCCAGTCTTTTCCGAAGAAAACATTTTCTAGAGGAATACGATGACCTCTATAGAAACGGTTTCTTTAGTAAATTCCTACCTGCACGTGGGTATTTTAACGAGCTAGTACACATACATTCAACTCGTGCTATAACGAACCCCGGATATACGAACTTTCGTTATTACGAACAATTTTTCTTTTCCCTTTGATTTGCGCTAACAATCCATTGTGCTTCCCTTTGCACTAAAACTTGGGCTATATCGAACATTTTTGCCTTGAGCTAAATATTTGAAGGGTCGGTAAAAAGGAAGGGTTGAAAGTGAAGTAAATTTTTAGGCTTGTTACGCTTTGTATGCTTGTTGCAATTAAGTCGCAATGGTTTCTACTGTTTTTTTATTCTTCGCGCGGATGAAACAATATAATTTTGATGCAAGCTAATCACATTGCAGGAAAAGTTGTCGTCCGCGCGACAGAGATCGTTAAGTGGAAATCGGCCTTTAAGATTGTTTCATGCTATTTATAAGTGGTAGTTGTATTATAACATGTTAGTAATTTGTTTCTCAACTTTTATGTACTATATATATAACACATATTTCGTATTAATACTTAATGTAACTTTTGTAAGGCTAGAGATAAAACTCTCCTTCGCATAGGATATTATTTGACATAAGACCTAGTTTATACAATATTCGACATGTCTGAAGGTTTTTAACACTATGTTCGAACATAAACACCTCACTCAACCCTACATAATGTAAATGCCATGCTCGCTTCTTGACGATATCATACTGTCCCCTGTCACGTGCGTATTTTAACCATTTGGTGCATAAGCAAACCTCTATTCGAAACCTTAATAATTTTATGAGAAACCAGGGGGGTCTTATCAGCTTTTACCAAATTTATTTTGTAATATATTTCCAATAATAAACCCCTGGAAAAAGCAAAATAGCAAAGAAATGACTAATGGTTTGATTCCTTTCCGGGGACACTGCATTAAAGTGCTAACGAGTTAATCACACAAGATGTGTTTCATGCCCTAAGACAGTGTTTATTCAGAATGTCATATTTTCGCGTAACCTCTGCCTATATATCCTACGAGAAGGAGAGTTTGTAGATTTATTAGAAATATACCGTAAACAGTGTCACGTGAGCCCGCACAAATCTTGACATAAACTTGAACCCACAGATACCTCATCCATATGCAGGCTTACCCAAAGTCTGCATCTTTTGTTGGCATTTCTCATCAGAATTTTATGAATCTTTTGTTTTGATTATGAAGAATCGACTTCTGCTAACTTTACTTTTCAGTTACATTCATAACTTCTGTTGGGATATGGAAAATAATGTAAAAGTGAAATGTACTTCCCTTCCCAAAGGTTCATATTAATCCTTAGATAATCCCACCCGCGTATAGGACCAACCAAAGATAATGCCTTCCACCCACAAGAAAAAAAGTCGTACGGATAGATACGCCCTAGTCTTATGTAATACAGTACGACAGTGTTTGAAATTAGGCACGTGAAGGCCCGCCATGATCACTTACCGTTGCTCACTTTTAACAGTGGAATTTTAAATCACTCTCCTACGCAGCGTCTCTTCTGAGTCATGAGTCATAGAGCTCTCATAATACCTGCCGATTTGTAATTATTTGTCTCTACGAAAGAGAGTGCATCACAAGGAATGAGTTCATGTATTTACCGCAAAATATTTATTCTGCTCGTGTACTTGATTAATTCATACCGGTTACAGTTCCCGTTGGTCTAATGGCCGATCTCCACTTGAGCAAATTTGGTCGCGCGAGCGCTGCGACCAAATGCGATCTTGACGTCATCAGCAGGTAGTTATGAAATTTTAATGAGAATGTGTGCGCACGCTGCTCTGAGCATACTACCAAAGCTCTCGCACGCAGAATGTGACGTCAGAATTGAAAATAAAATTGGTCGCAGCGCCCGCACGCGCAAAATTGGTAAAGCAGAGGCCGGCCTTAATGTAAACTAGCCCTAAATGCTAAACACCTTGTTTTTTAACTCGCCACGCGATGTTTGCGTTGAGTACTGGTATAATTTACAGAATAAATTTATATTTTTGTCAGATCCCACGTATTGATCTAATTATTTATCTTTGATACGAGTTATGGAGACAGTGTACCACGTGACTGACTAGCTATGCCATTAGTAACTAATCGTGAACGTGCCTATTGAATCCGTAAAAGCCCC
>JANTOQ010232143.1:0-13644 GCA_027564595.1 Bythotiara depressa | reverse complement strand
ACCGACCACCGACCACCGACCACCGACCACCGACCACCGACCACCGACCACCGACCACCGACCACCGACCACCGATCCGAGATATATTTCATTGCCCCTCGAACCAGGAACTCTTGACCCGGTACCTGGAACCCGGGAGACTGATTTTAATGGGGGCTTATATGAAGAAGCATGTAAGCAGCGTGTTACTGACAAATACTGCATCTCTCCATCCCAAAATATTTTCTGCACTCCCTCGTATATATGTTTTGTTAATTTTAAAAATTAACCGACAAATCAACTACTCAGTATGGAATTTGGTACGCACATCTTAAGACAGAGTCACGTTGAATTCTGTATGATTCCTCATTATTTTGCTCTCCCACCTAGATACTTTTCTTATTCAAGTGAATGAAGTATATAGAATTTGGTACATACTATATTTTCACTATTTACACATAATAACGTTGAATAGTATATGGCCTCTTGCTTCAGATATTGATCTCTCCCCCGTAGAGACTTTCCTAATTTTCACCATAATTAACAAACGCATCAAGTACTTCATACGGAATTTAGTACGTACCAACTTTAGACAAATGACATTAAATAGTGCATGGACTCTTGTCCCTTTTCTCCCGCGTGGAAACTTTATTTACTTTAGAACATTATTAACCAACGAATCAAGGAGCCCGTATCGAAATTGGTGGGTACTACTTTCAGATTTTATATTTCAAAAATGTACCAGTCCTTGCCTTTCTCACGTTTCTGCTTTCCTTCTTAGAAACTTTTATTTGAATACTAATGCACGGTGGTCGTGCATGAGATCCAATAAACTGGTTTTACAGAAACACTGATAAATATTGCAGCTCTCTACCTATGATATATTCTGATCTCCATTGTAGATGATATATCATTTTGTACTGCAGATGCTAAAATATCTTTCAAAATCAATAACATTTTCTTCGCAATTGTGTTCAGCCTTCAATTCGTTAAACTTTCGAACAGCATGCCTTCAAATCGTTAAACTTTAAAGTGTGCCCATAAGCAAAGGGCTTTTAAGAGCTGTTAAATTATTACTTATCCAAACGACACAAATATAGAGATTAATTTCGAATTAAGCTGAAACGTTCTACTATTAATATTTATTTATATGTTACATGTCTGCCAAATTTTTCTGTCATGCGGCTATAGATATGATATTATAACTTATCATTTGAAAGCACCCATCAGATTATTTACCACATTCAATTCATAAAATCTTATAAAACAAATATTTGGATAACTTTTGATGAGGTCACAATTTTCTTTCAAATAACCAGATACTAACAACATTTCTGAACATTGATATTTTTGTCATGTCAGCAGTTTTTTAATTGTGACGTTTTTCAAATACTTTGCTAAATTTAGAGACACAAAATGGGCACAATCTAGACTTACCTGTTACATAAACGTTCTTTAGTATGCTGATGTTTAGTGCCAGTATATTTTACCTTTTATTTTTTGGGGAAAAGTGCTAATTGAGAAAATTATTTGAGAACCACAACTTTTCTGTCACTTCATCTCAAATATTCCATAGACGAAGAACACAAATATCAGTATCTCTGAGAAGTTCATTAAGTAACGAGTGAGTCTTTTCAGCAGAAAATAAGCTTATAGCTCTTTTTACTTTTTACTTTCTTTTAGACCAAAGTGGTTTTCTGGGTCAATGGCTATTTATTGATAATTTTGCTAGCTAGCTAGACGCTGTTTTATTTCTAGCTATATAGCTACAATCCTACACAAAACATCTGAGACTGTAGAGTCACACTTGCAAATGTATTTTCATCAAAACCAACGGAAAGTGTTCTTAATTTATTGATGTTTCCATTTCAAGACCTCTCAAAGTCCCATTTCGTCCCATTCGGTGGCGAGCGAGACACACCCTCCCTTTGCAACTGTGCTGTAAGATCACAATTACTTCAATTCCAAAGTACAACAGTCAACCTGAAAAAGTAAACAAAAAAGTTTAATTAAACGATCCTTCATGTACGTACATAGACGCTATTTCTTTAACTGTGAAACTCAGTTCGATTATTTTGGCGCTTTGTCTCAGTATATTGTGTACAGGCTTGTAACTAGCCTGTGTTCTATCCCGCTGATACACTCAAGTGCTAGCGAAGCGACCATTGCCTTTGATGAACAGAAACACTTTGCTAGAACATCTGCAAATATGATATTACAAATCTTATAGTTATATGGGTTCTGGAAGGTATACTTTGACAAAAACCTGTGTGGAGTAGAGTAAACGAATGAAGGGTGTGGCCAATAATTACATTTCGATGGCAATGCATTAACTAATCTTACCAAGTTTCAAGACAGTATGAGACCTAGACGTTACATTTCTGAAACTCTACGGAGGAACGCGAATGTTACTAGCAAATAGTTCTGTATATCGTGCCGCCCCACGGAAGTTCAAGTATTTTGACAGTTTTTGTCCTCAATCACTTTATAGCACCTAACATGGGACGGACGATTTCTCCTGAGACGCATTCCTAAAAAATGACCCCACCCCGTCATCACGTAATTAACGAAAGGGAGGGCCTTTTCGGTAGTGATAACACACCATGGGTTGTTATGTTTTCGGATGGTCTATTTTTCATGGGTGTTTTTGGAAGGAGTATTTGGAAATTTTCCGTTTTTGGAACTGTTCTTGGGTACATCATTCACTTGTTATTGTAAATTTCCAAAAAATCCCGTTTTATTCGCTATTTATTTGTTTTATTCGCTATTTATTTGTTTATTTATTTATTTATTTATTTATTTATTTATTTATTTGTGGGTTATTTCTGAGTATAGCGTGCTGTTGTTAAAAAAAAAAAGCATTTGCAATGCTTGTGGGTCGTTTTTGGCAAATCTCCTTAACTTTTTTTAAAATGACTGTTTTGAGAAGTTTATTGCTTTATCTAAATATTTTTGTAACTTTTGCAGCATTCTGACTATAATTTTATTGAGGCTATTTAGGCAACCACTATTTTGGGTCCTATGGAGGCCATAAGTATAGGCCTTTTGAGATAGAGCTTGACTTGGTTGTGGGAATTTCAAAAATTATTTTCTAAAATTATAACCTAAGATAACAGTAAGTAGGCCGTACATGCAAGTCATTTCCAGTCATCCGAGCAAGTTGTGAGCTGCTCGTACTATCCACTCAAATGTGGGTATCACGTCAGCCAGACACGCATTGTAGCCGGCCGGGTTTTCATGTCGTACTCCATAAATATAAGTATTATATATACAACAAATGTCAGCAGTATCTAAATATAACATATACATAAACAATGTTTCATGGTGGTATTTATGTTTCAAAACAGGTTTTAAAGTTTGCGACCAATTTTATTCTACATCTGTACTATATTCTACTGTATAGCTATAAAACAAAAGTACTGTGGTAAAAAGTCATAATTTAGCATAACAAACTTGAGAAAACTTTATAAAATCAGGTAGCTAGGTTTCCCCTTAAAACAGTATTATTTTGGTAGACTAGCTAGCGAGATCTAAATGTCTTTAAAATACACATATACATTGTCACAACAGGCAACATTATTAAAAGTTTTGTTTGAGCACAGTCGGAACAAAGAAATTTATGCGAAAAGTGAGGTAGAAATTTTCAAGGTTTTGTGATGGCTTTTCCTTTCGTTCTCATCAAAATCAAGTTATGATTAAAAACAGTAATAGAGTAGTAATGTTACTAATTTAAATTTTCTTTCCCACCATTTAGCAAATTAATCACGAGAACATAAAGTTTTATATATCTTCCACGACTCCTTGTCGCTTGCTTTGACGCCATGACAGTTGAAGTTTTAAATCAGTCAAAACTTATGACATTTGCGGTATGAAATACTCTTTTACCACATAGTTATAAGGTTAAATCTCACATACTAAAAGTTTACAGCCGCTCTGAGCTTGCTCTGAGAAAGAAAAACTTTTCTTCACTTTTTCTGATACTACGAGATCCTTTCTATGGAACCCATGATGTCATAAATCAGCCAAATACGACCGTATCTAGGACCATTAGGGCCGTATAGAAAAAATAGCCGTTCTGGAAAGACAGATGAGTGGGAAGCATAATAAAATGGAGGAAAGACAACGGAACAAACTTTCGGCGTGCATTATTTCCTATGGATGTAACATTAAATAAAAATAATTTCGAATTCACTTATGGATCTGCAATGTAGTTATTTTAAAGCTTACTTGATTTTGATGAGAACGATCCCTTTAAAATACACTACTTTTTTGGTAGTTAACTAGCTCTAAATGGTTGGAAAATACATGTATACAACAACAGAGCTGACAGACACTGCTAAAAGTTCTGTTTGAACACAGTCGCGGAAAAGAAATATAAAAGTTTATGTGAAAAGAGAGTTTTAGCTTAAATGTCAACATTTCGTGAAAATTTGTCGAGGTTTCGAGGTGGTAGTTAGCTGTTTCAAAGCTGACTTTAAAGTTTGCGAACAATTTTTTTTATGCATCCACACTGTATATTAGTGAGCTACTGTAGCTGTACTTCAAAAGTGCTGTGGTAAAAAGTCATTATTTAGAAGAGCAAAGTTTTTTTTAAAAGAAAAGCTAGCTTTCCCCCTTCAAAACTATATTGTAAGTTTAAGGTACTTACTTACTCCATTTTGTAGAAAATTAAACAGGGAGCTAGTAGAGTGAACATTCTACTATGTATTACAAAGGGTGATATAACATTCAAGTAAGAAAGATAGCTCTCTAGGGACAATAAAATGGCGATAGTGGTATTATGTTTTCTTTTTGATAGTTAGCTAGCTACAAATTATACGAAATTGACAAGGGAGCTAGGGGCACATTGCTCTCTCTACTACAACTGTCTGACTATATATAAATAAGGAGAGTTACAATGACAAAAATGGCTAAAGAGTACTCTTCAACAAAATGGGTGTATTTTGTTGTTGAAAACGACTCCATGTTCACAGGACTTCGACTGTTATAGTAGGTACACCTTCCTAGTACTGATAAAAATTAAGTTCACTTCGAGAGCATTGTTATATATTATTAATGGGACTCCTTCATGAAAATTTAAGGCCAGTATAAGTTTGGTTTATTTTAAAATTCATAAAAAATGGAGCATTATTAGAATAAGGAAGTTGGAATGAGCATAGCAGACACTATTCAGCAAATCGTGATTATAAAACAACTGGATGTAGAATTTCTTTTGGCTCAGCATCAACCAGTTGGCTATATATTGCAACGTCAGCAAAATCAAAAAAGGCCTGGAACTAGTTTGCAGGTACCAGTTTTGGCCTCAACATTTTTGCCAAAAGATGTATTTCGTCATCCTCTACTACTGTACCAAATTTTAATTACCAATAAAGTATTTCATAAAATATTGCCAAAAAATAATGTTACCATATATGGTAAGCTAACTTATGACATCACAAGTTTCAGTAACCGGCTTGAACATCCACTACCTTGACAATTTTTTAAGTTGCAATATCTAGAGAACCGTTTATTCTTTTCATACGAAATAAAAAGCATTTTTCGCCCTTTTTTATGAATTTTAAAAGAAACCAAACTTATGCTAGCCTTAAATTTTCATGAAGGAGTCCCTTTAAGATGAAGGCTCGACCTGAACAACACACCACCAGCAGGGGCCTTGGAAAAAGCAAGTTTTCGACTAATTTCTTAATCTTTTTTAGCTAGTTAACAAAAATGACAATAAGCATGCGATACAACTAACTAGTATTGGTGAAATTTTTAACAGACATAGATGGCTTGGCTTTCTCGGATTATTTTTCTTGGCTTTGTCGGATTATTTTTTTAAACCTGAGCTAAAACGGTCATTCGGTTCGTTTTTAAACAAAATTCTTGTGAAGAACTTCTTCTACGAAAATTCTAAGATGGCCATCCAGTTTCTTGTAAGAATTGACGGAAGGGGAGAGTTACTCCCAGAGACTTATTATTTTCATGCAACGCTTCACATGGAGTTTTGACTTGACTCATTCAGTCAATCCACGCGACAGCTCCTTATTCAGTTTCAGTTTATGTTTCGCAGTTTAAAATATATACACGTTTGTTAAGCTATTTATGTTATACAAATAGATTGGCTGGAGCGAGTAGAAGACTAGAAGTCTTACCACCAAGCCCCATGCTGCTGTGAACACCACTTTCAGTCCTATCTGACTTTGTACCTAGGTCTCTCTGCTCAATAGTTGTACCTAGTTCTCACTAGTTCCAGGCCTCTACCCAACATGCATGAGCCAGAGTTATATAGGGCCTGTTTACTCATGGTCTTCTCTTTCAGTTCTTAAGCTGTTTTCAGTGCCCACCCCTTCCTGCCTCGCTTGACACCTTGTCAGGGAGATTTCGCGTAATATACAGTGAAACCTCTATATAGCGGACACCATTGGGATCAAGAAAAAGTGTCCACTAATGAGAGGTGTCCGCTATATGGAGGTTGAATTTATTTCATACAAAATATTGATCTTATGACCTAACTGTGCTAATGTAACCACCATTAAATGCCCTAAGGAAAGTACTGCAAGGGAAATTAACTAAAACAAAGCAATGTTTGTTTTATATAGGCTATTATAATGCTGAAATAAGAAACAATAAACTAAATAACAAAGTTAGCAACAGTCTTTCATTTTCTAGTTCATACAAACACAACCCAACGAAACGTTGTCGGTCATGTACCTTTGAATCAACTTCGTTCCAAGGGCCAGTATTCCTTTTTGATCTTGGGACGGCGGAAGAAAGATCAAAAAGGAAAAATGGCCCTGGGAACGAGGTTACCTTTGAATATCAGTAAAATCGTTTCAAAATTTCTATCCCTTCCGAATTCTTCAGTTACAGTTGAAGTAATTGGAAAACACGTAAATCGAGGAGCAGGATATGGATTGGAAATACCTGTAAAGTACGTATTTTCCAACAATGAGAAAGCAATTAAATGGGTACGAAATAAGCTCGAATCAATCAAGCAAGATCTCATTCGTAACGTCGAACGTTGTTTAAAATAGTGTGAAAATATAATTATTTTTAATTTGTTAAAGATAAAAAAATTACAAATCAATGATTTATCTTGGAATTTTGTGCTGTCCGCTATATAGACGTTTTTTTAAAGAGAAATGTTCAATCGGGTCCTTAAAAATCTGTCCGCTAATGAGAGGTGTCCGCTATGAAGTGTCCGCTATATAGAGGTTTCCTTATGAGACTTTTTACCTGAATCAATCCGTTCTCGATAAAAGTGTCCGCTAACAAGAGGTATCCGCTATATGGGATGTCCGTTATATATTTATATATATATATAAATTTCAGGCGATAATCCAGAACGGCGGGACAGAACCACATTACAAGCCCACGTTCGGCTATAGCTATCGCCCCTTATGTGTTCGATAATTTTGATCACAATACCCAAGCTATGTTTGGTACTCATTTACCGACCTCGGAAGGATGGAAAGTTGAGTTGCCTTTGGAGCAGTGCGTTGGTTTCAGAAAGCAATGTGCCGCTAGTGGGATTCGAAGTCTTGTGGATCAGAATTTCACCAGCCTTTTAAACGAAATTACATGCTGCGCCCTTAACCACTAGGCTTTGAGGGGCTAAAAATTTAACTAATTTATTTATTCGATTGAGCAGAAGCGATATACTCTGGTTATTTTCTAGCATGTTTTTATAATAAAACTCCTGAGCTCACCACGAGAAAACTATTAAAGAACGTTCTGGCAACGAGGGATGGATGAATTAACATGTGTTTAGCTATCCCAGGAAGATCACAAACAAAGTATGTTTTTGTGAGAAATTTTGGAAAGCGTTCTTAATTTATTTACTTGAATGTTTCACAACGTCACACAAAGCCCTCCAAAGTTCCCGCTTATGAAGCAAGTCAATCACCCCTCCGGGGTCAGCACGGTCAGTTCAGTATCAAAGTACCCAAGATTCCCCTCATCCCCAGCGCATTTTCCCTTCTGATACATAGATGGCACCGCCGCTAGAGGTAAAACGGTAAAATGCCCTTGGGACGAGGTTGGTCGCTGGTATATTCTATTTTGGTTATGTCGGCACCTTGTCCTTAGGTAGATTATTGTGCGCGTGGTTCCGAAGGTAAATTATTATGCGCGTGGTTCCGAAGGTAATTTATTATGCGCGTGGTTGCCTATTACCCGTGACAGTTCTACAACATTTTATTATTAAGCTTTTTAGAAAGATGCAAAACGACGAATGTGCTTCTTCCAGTATGAATAATACCTGTAGCTGTAAAGAGAAGTCAAACTTTAGAAAAATGAAACAGGTATTTTGAAAGAGTCAACTGAAACAGAGCTATATCAATGCTGGAAGGTATGGAACTGTTCAACCGAAATGATGAACTTGATCTTCCTGGAAGAATTAGCTATTTTTATTGACAGGTTTTCTTCTACAGGAAAATGTTCTGAGAAATTGAACTGTTGTAAGAGAGATATTTTATTTGCTTCTTAGCAAAATAGGTATTATAACAGAAAATACATATTTCAAGAAATTAGTTGTTTTGGTAAATAGAGGAGCTCTAAGGAACATTCCATTGTTTTCTTGATTCGCACAAAGAACATACTTCCTAGCAGTTAAAAAGAACTCCAGTTGTCGTTACTGAATTTAGTTAAATAGTTCTCTAACCTAATTCTAGCTATTTGTTATAAGCAACTTAGTATATCAGCTTCAACATTTTTACACGTTTCTAAAAGAAACCTATAAGAAGCGCATAATGAACCTTGAAGGGAGAAAAGAATCATTCACAAGATATGGTGTTTTGTTAATCTTTTCTACAGAAGTATATATATATACATGTTACAACATCTTCTATAAATAAGCATTGTTCCATACAATCTTCAACAAACATACGTTTATTACTTGCTCTTAAAGATGCAGTTTTAGGATTTTCACTTTCGTGGAAGTAGGGAAAAGGAAGTGAGAGGAGGGATGTTGTATTGATAGAAATGCGATTTTCCCCATTTTTTGTCTAGTTGTAGGGTTCAAGGAGATATTGTCTAAACAATCAGAAAACGTAAGCAGCTAGTTGTTCGTATAAACCCTCGCAGTAATTTTATATCGCTTGTATCCTTTTTTATGAAACAGAAAACCTCGTTCTCTGGTTTCTTCTTGTCCGTGCACTGTCTCTATAGCTGAAAGAAAATATTCCTGGGAACGAAGTTGAAGTTTAATACGAAGGAAATGTTGTTTTCTCTCTTTTAGTTGTGATATCATTTTGATATTAATCTTAGTTTTATTCTGAAGGTTCACAAGTTCAGTGGAGAAGGGTTTAGCGAAGTATTCTCCTCCCTTTAATGTCACACGTTCAGTGGAGAAGGGTTTAGCGAAGTATTCTCCTCCCATTAATGTCACACGTTCAGTGGAGAAGGGTTTAGCGAAGTATTCTCCTCCCATTAATGTCAGATATAACCTCCCGTCTATTGTAAATTCCTTATTGGAAATCTTTATAACATCATCAAGAATCAAGGAGTGTTATCAGTATTTACAAACTTCTCTTTTATTTCCAATAAATCCCCTTGAAAAGTAAAATAGTAAAAACAATTGTACTGGTTTCATTAATTTCAGTAAATAAGTTTCTTACTACTTCCCTCCATTACACCATATGCCATAGATACATCTACGAATACACAAACCATACGCATTTCTATGCCTACATGGAGCACCACGTTTTCTTATTTCGTTATTATCTTGTTTATTTTGAAATAGTTTCATAAATTTCTCTTCTAAAGACATTGCATTGTTTGGATGGTAACTATTCTCCTGTTCCTTCCAGTTGATGGTTCGTGATGAATCGTGTGATGTTTTCGGATTTGTATTCGATAATGCATATAATAATTCTTTCATCCAATCAGTACCAAACTTTTCTTGGGTGTTGCCATTTAGATCGTGCTTTGCATGTGGTAAGCGGCCATCTTCATTTAATATTACATCGCTTAATACAACCCTTTGTCTGAGTTCATCCCCATTCATTGGATAGCAGTGTATAGTAGCAAGAACAGCAAAAAATAATCGGCAAATTGACATTTTTCCTACAATAACAACCAACCAACAAATATATATGGAACGAACGAATTCTCATCTGCTTATTAACACGTCCAACACAAACGATCGAAAAATTCGAATTCAGGTTGGCACAATTAATAAAATGAAGTATTTTTGTCAACCATTTAAAAAATATTTTGGGTTGCTGTAGCAATCATTTTTACACTTTGCATGCTTAAATATTCTTACATTCTTAAACTAGAGACAGAAATAAAACAAACATTCACGTTTCTTTCGAAATCGAAACAATCACGAAACCTGATGAAGATTCGTGAGAGCCGATATATAGAGATAGTAATGATATAAATTTTTCCTTTTCGCGGAACAAATAAAACCGTGGGGTCCTCAGCTTGTCGCAATTTGCTTTTGTAAAATAAAACTCAAACCAAAAGAAAAATGAATGAGAGAGAACGCACGTAACTTGTGTTCGTTTGAGTTCTATAAGTTAAGTACACAAAACCACGTCATTTATTTATATAATGTACATGACGTTCTACAAATGTTCAAATATTTTAGTCTCAACACCTATATTTATAACCCCGGTTCCTTTACCATGTGTTATGAAAACTTTAACAGCATTCCCTGATCATTGCTTGTGGCACACTATTTCAACGCCCGTTGTTCCAAAATTTTCCAGTTTCTTACACGCCATGAGCGAAAAGATTTTAAAATATGTTCTTGTCCTGAAGAATTTTCACTCTTTAATCCTCTTCACTGTACAATCCAGAAAATCTTCTCCAGAAAAAGGTGTTTAGAATGATGTTAACGCCTGGAAAGCACTACTAATATATTCGAAGGGATCTCTGAAGGAGAAAGAGAGTTATAGGGCATATTTTTTTAGTATTGTATACTATAAGAAACCGTGAAATGTCGAGTAGTGGATAACACAAAGCTAAAACAAAAATAAAAACTATTTTCCTCACCTCGACTCAACATACTTTCTTCTTGCTATGATGCTTTATTTCTGTTTATTTATTTCTGTTTATATATTTATGATCTTGTGTATCGCTATAAACACAATTTTCCTTATCACAGTCCACAAATAAGCTGATGTCCTTTTCATGTTATCATTTCGTTATCTGCGAGACATGAATATAAACAAGATGTTGATTAAGAACCACGTGCAGTCTGCAGAGGATATCTGAAAATAAAATTTCTCTTTAGGAATACTTTAAAATTAATTATATTTCCCCTGTATTTCCTTATTGATAATACAGAATTGTCATTTTCCTTAGATGTTGTAAAACATTCGTATCCTTTTTCCTCAGATGTTAGAATAATTTTCCACTTCTCAAAATATATATACACAATAACAACAAAAGAAACTAACAAACAAACAAAAACAAAATTGGGAATAACCATAGAAAAAAAGCATTCCTTTCCAGTTTTCGCTCTAAAAATATTTTTATTAGCACGTCTGAGGCTGGAGTTAAAGGCATTTTTTCTTCCAATTTAAAAAGTTACGAAATATTGAAGTTTTTTGCAAGAAGATTATAAGCGCCTCTCCAACACGGGCGCTATTTTAAACGTGCTTGCGCGATTAATTTTAATCCTGATGTCACATATCGCACACTAGCGCTTTATTTAGGAGTTGACTCTGTACCAACTGGAGAAGAAAGCTCTCGCTGTCGTATAAGCATTGTGCAATCAACTGCTTGCGACGTCAAAATAAAAAAATGTCACGAAATCGCACACTAAAAAGCACCCGTAATAGAGATCCGCGTTTTATAGATTCACAGTATCACAAGTATACGAAAGTAAAAGGCGACAACATTATTTGACGCCGGGAAACCTACAGGTCAGTGAGGACATTTTCCGAGGCTTTTTAAAGAAAATACATTAGCACGCGTGATCCTGGGCAGTTTCTCCTCAACACCTACCCCATTCTCAATATCTACATCCATTCTTTTTGTAAAAGGGTCAAACAAGAACTAAAATCACCACAGTTCCAAAAATTATGCTTAAACACCGTTGCTATAGAAACATTCTTCTAAACAAGAACATTTCCCCTTTTTTATGCATCCTTACTTATAGAAAAAAGTGCGTTAGAAAATATAGGTTAACTCGTGATCGTAATATAGGTTAACTCGTGATCGTAATATAGGTTAACTCGTGATCGTAAAGTAAACATTTGTAAATAAGAATTTTCTGATTTTTGATACATAAAATTTTAATCAGCAAATCATTTCAATGGCTTCGTATTTACGAATTTGATGCAGTTCGGTTAACTGGAACATTTCGTAAGTAGACATATTTCGCTACCTCCTAAAAGATCCACTTATTGAGAGATGGTAGTATATTTTCATAACATTTTCGGGGGTATAATGTGAATGTCCTAAAGGCTACGGATCACCTATTTATAACCAATCAGATTAGTTTTTCATTCCTATGGTAATCGGATATAGCTAACATATACTTAATCACGGAACGATTGCTACTTGGGCAGTTTAAGGGAGACGTGTCTTGCTCAACATCTAAAGAGGAAGAAATATGAAGTTCCTGAGATATAGCGAAATATTTCTTCACAAATGTTATTTCTTATTATGAACGTTACAGGGAAATAGGAAACACGTATTCTAACTCATCTGTATTTATCACGGTGTAGGTTTTTATTTAACAGTCCGTATCAACTCGATAATCTTACAATTTCTGAAAAAATTATTTTTTTCTTTACGTTTACGCATGAATGCATAATAGATTTTTCCCGAAGTTAATTTGTGTGACGTCATTCAAAAATTTAATTTACTTCTTATAAAAATCGGATTTCAGAATCGGTTTATCTGTTAAAGGGGCATGGCTATTTGGAGAGTTAAACATGGAGAGTTAAAAACATGGACAGTTAAAATTGTCCACGTCCACTTTTTAAAACTAACCACGGCCATTTTTTACTCCCCAAGTATTTATAACGTGTTTTTATCATATTAGATATGACTGAGATCAAGAATTAGTTGAAACAAAATTTATTCAACCGGTTAATGTCATGTTAATTTTCACCTTCGTTACCAGCCTGAGTTTGCAAGGTGCTACCTTTTAAGTCGCCATAAATTGTTCGAAGACTAAGAACTAACATATATACATTGTTTTTTAACCCAGGTATTTCTAGATAAAAGCCTTTCTTATTTGCTTCTTGACTATACTAAACATTCAGGTAGTTGAACTGAATTTTTTTTAAACATTTTCAAACAAAAAGTTGAATTATCGAATTTTAACGTTCATAATGAGTTAAACTAATGTAACCTCCAATTGGATAAAGACTTGGAGAGTTAATTAAAGAATCTGAAAAATTTGGAGAGCTAAAATGTGGGCGTGGCTTTTTAAAAAGTGGGCGAGGTAATTTTTAATTCTCCATGTTTTTAACTCTCCAACTTTTAACTCTCCACTTAGACAGGCTCCTGTCAAAGGTTGTATTTATGTTTAAGGTTTGAAAATCATACCATTTTTTAAGAAAGAACTACATACAACTGTTTCAAGGTTTAAAGAAATTGCATGGAAACGAGGCTGAGGGTGATTACAGAATTATTTAGAAAGCTTTGACCCAAAAAGCATTTTCTTTCAAATAAAGAGCATTTTTTCGCATCATAATATGGGGTAAAATAAAAAGAGAT
>JANTOQ010232031.1:6470-23429 GCA_027564595.1 Bythotiara depressa | reverse complement strand
GTTTGTGCTTTTCTCCTTATTTAAAGTGCATATTTACTTATTATATATATTTGTTTTTCTTAAAGATTGAATTTTTTTTATTATATTGGTTTTAATGGGATGTTTATTTTAAAATGGACTGTTTTACTTCTTGCATGCCCTTTACAAAAATAAGCATAGCCACATTTTCTAAATATACCAATATGCTTCCAATGCGCCTATCTAAAAAACCAAGTCAGTGATTTCCTTTATTTGGAGTTGTTCAAAAAATATACCTAAAACTGTTCAGGATAATAAATAACAATCCTGAAATAACTCATTTAATTTTGTAAACAGCGCTACTTTCTTAACTCGCAACAAAGCTCCGAAATGCTGACACAGTTTTGTAGATGAATGACCCCTCTTTTCAATGGATCCATTTGTGAAGCGATAACTCGTAAAGTTTTGTAAACGAGGTTTGATAAAGTAGACAAAACGTTTTAAAAAATCATAATTTTCTAACGAAGATAAACGAAGATTAAACATTCCCATTGAGTTTTAATTTTAAATGCTATTATTATTTAATGTGTTAGTTACAGTAGAATTTACTAACATGGTTTATTTTAGAAAAACCTAACAATTCATTCATTTAGCACAAAATAAAAGATCTTTATTGTCTTACACATTTACTATACTGAAAGTGTTTACTAAACAAATTGAACTTGTTTTTAGTTATTTTAACAATAGGATCACTTCTTGTGTATATTTGTGTATAATTTTACAAAATCCCACATATTGACTGAATTGGAAAGTGCTTGAAAAACTACATAACATATGTAAAAATTGTAATTTTCACAAAAATGATCATTTTCCATGGCTACTACCTTAAAATGAAAAACAATAATAAAATCATAGCTGGCACCTAAGGTAAAGTTCTTCATTCTCTTATATTTTACTATAATACAAGACTTGTTCCGACTACCAAACATTCTATTGTGACTTGTTTATTTGGGAAAATTACAACAGAACTGTGTTCTTCTATTATTGCATAGTAACCTCACTTCTCATCTCGGAAGATATGTAAAACAATAAACAATCCAGTTATAAAGAAGATAAACAAAACTATGATCTATGTAAAATTTTAACAAAGAATTCAAAATATAGTTCTTAGTTATACAAGAATATAAAAATGGCTACTACAATAAACACTATATTTTATTATTTTATTTTCGTGAAAGGAATCTCTCACTATCTTTCTTAGTTTTCTATGAGTCAATAAAAACAATTTTCTAGGGAATTACCCTTTACCCTCCTTATGGTATTTGCTTAATTGTAATTAAGTGGATTGAATAATATTCGTACTAGAATACCTGGAATATCAGGGAATTTTTATTTTGTTCTTTATAATGAAAATATGCTTTGTCATTGATATTTTGTCATACTTTGCATGGAATCACATTTTAGTTCCATCAAGTTTTTCACCAGTTGGCATTTTGCTTGAATTTTGATTTAATTTGTCATTATTATATTTTTAATTACCTTTAGAATGACTACAGATGACTTCAAAGATGACACGGTTTCGAAACTTGCAAAGCGTGAAACTGAAATGGCAGAAATGAGAAATACAATTGATAAAATGGCCGATAAACTTGAAAAAGAAAGCAAAGGTCACGAGGATGTTAAACAAAAGTTTGAAGAACTCCTCGTGAGGGCACAAAAACTAGAACAGCAACTAAATTTAGAAATGGTGTCACGTATGAAATTAGAAGAAGTCGTAAAAGAAGTAGGTGCTTCGATACCTGATGACGCAAAAATTGCAAATTTAGCAAGTATGGGTGCTTTGCCACTTTCAATGCTGCCACCTGGTTCACCACCACCAATGATAGATATACCAGCACCTCCACCAATAGGTGGTGGTTTTGCTCCACCCCCACCACCACCTATGTTTGGAGGTCCTGGTGCTCCACCGCCGCCTCCTATGATGGGTAAGTTTGGATGTATTTGTTTGTTATACATACCTTTAGTTTCTCTTTGTTGTTATCAGTTCTTCAAAGTCATTATTTTGACATCATAATTTAAAAGATATTTTATATATAAAATTCATGATTTCTGACTAGTTAAGATACATTTGCATTATATGGAAATATTATATCTTCACATTTTATATTTGTAGGTGGACCAATGATGAATAAAAAGAAATCAAAACTTCCCAAACCATCGCAACCATTAAAATCATTTAATTGGGCAAAATTACCAGATGTAAGTATCTGTAATGGGTTTTGAGTTTTTTTTATAACCAAGCTACCTCCCAGATAGTACCGCACAAATAATTTTGCCTAATTATTCCATTGAACACTCCTCCACCTGTATAAAATAATCTTGAGATTTGGTACTTTTTACACAATGCTTGTTACTACAGTTCTGGTCGTAATATCTATGGACATTGTATCCAAAGATGAGACAAAATCTTTTTAACTTATTTATTTATTATTTAAACTTATTTATTTATCTATGACTTAATCCTTCAATGCATAAGCCTACCTCCTGATTATATTAAACTTCCCATTAGAAACCTTTATAAATTATGAGGAATCAGGGGGTCTTACCAGCTGTTACCAAATTTATTTAACATTATATTTCTATTAATTAACCCCCTGGAAAAATCAAAATATCAAAGAAATACGTAATGATTTGATTCCTTTCCGGGGACACTATGCATTAAAGGGTTAAGACTTGAGGATATATTGATGTGGTAGTTATTTTATGTTTTTACTAATAAATATTTACACTGATATATTATTTTCACTATCTAGCATTCACCAGTCCTCTCTGATTTAGTAGTTTTCACTGATTTGAAGTTGTAATCATTAATTGCAAGACATTGTGAATGTATATAATGTAGTGAAGTAGTAAAATAAACATTATCTGTTTATATTTATATTTTATATTGGCTATATATAACATACTTGAATTCCATATCTGTTGGCTAGTGCCATAATCTTATGTGATATTATAAGAGATATGAGTTGCACAAAATGTTTTCAGACTAGGTTTTTGTACAATAAATGCGTTTTATTTTGAAAGGAATGAGCTATCATTTCACGAATCAGTAATTTTACAGTATCTTTACAAAAATTCTGACTAATACATATGAAAACTACTAGCCTCTACAAAGAAGTTTTTTCTATTTATACATACATGATGCTAAAATTAATCTCCATGGGAGATTTACAGATACAGATTATTTTTTTTTATGTGTAAAATATATTTATTGTACAAAAACCTAATCTGAAAACATAATCATGCAACTCATAATTCTTATAATATCAGATAGCATTATGGCATAGCCAACAGATATGAAATTCAAGCATGTTATATATAGCCAATGTTTAATTTGCTCAATTAACCACTTGACTTGACTTGACTTTTTCACACTGGAAGAATTTTGTCTGTCATTGAGCATGTGCACTGACACATAATAATCAAGTCTTCTGTCATAGTGCACACAACTAGTGAACTTTTATTAATAAATCCGAAACGACTTGAGCTTTTTTGCGGACATTTTGTGAGTTTCCTATAATCTTATAGGTAATACGATCATGTTGTTTATTTTTTAAATATATGTTTCCGGTGCCATGGTTACCAGATTATTAACAGGTGGTAACATCAAAAAGTATGTCATATTATATATCATTTTGTTGGAAATTTGCGCTGATTTCAAAAATGATACTTTTGTCATCTGAATTGAAACAATTAAGACAATAGGATGACAAATGTAAAACAATGAAAATTGACATTTTGTATTGTTTTGTGATGTCACGTGGTTGTAATGACATCAAGAGAATTTTTTCGCCAAAATGTTCCTTTCATAATAGGCAATAACTGTGCCAAATTTAAAGATCCTAGCATATATATGAGTCAAAAGTTATGGAGGGGGATCCCCCCCCCCAGTTTTAAGGTGCCCTCAAAAGCCCAGTACTAATAGGGATAAAGATATTGAGTTGACTCTGTTTAGTAATTAGTAATTATATGATATATTGTAATATTTTATATATATTTTATTTTTTCTTAGCAATTATATGGTTCGAATTTATTGTAATGTGTACTTTTTTTGTTTAGATCAAATTAAAAGGAACAATATGGACAGATCTTGATGAAGGAGCAGTGAGTATTTCTTTCCTGGGGAATTTGATTAGTTTTAATGTAATAATAAAGTTGAGGCATGTTGAGCCAAACCATTGGCTATATAAAGTTGATGCTACCATTCTTTATCTGACACCTTATTATTGTTTTCTTTTTCTCCCATTGATTCAAATTATTTTAAGAGACGATTTAAAAGTGCTTAGCCCAAAAAACTAAACCGTTATACATTGGCCTGTTTTTGTTAGTATATTATATATATAACATAATATTCATTGCAAAACATTTGATGAAATAACATTTCTATTCAATTTGATTGGTTTGATCAATAATAAAACATCAAGGCCAAGTCTACCACATACACATAGCGGAAGAGCTGCGATGACCATGCATGTTTTTACACAGACAGGAAATGCTTGTTTACTGTTTGTTAATAGTGATGCTTGTTGTCTGTTTGTTAATAATGATGGAATGTATTCTTATTTCTAGGTAATACCTTACTTAGACTTTCGTGAAATTGATGAGACATTTTCTGCATACCAGAAAAAGGAGGTAAATCACTTGAATATGTAACCATAAGCTATAGGAAGTTAGTAGTTTCAATGTATGGAAAATATAGCAAATTAATATAAATGTTATTACAAGTTAGCTTACGTACCATGTTATTACTAAGTTAGTTTCATAATGATATAGAGGTTTGTAATAGGTCTATATTAGGATCTAACATTAGCACCAGATTGTTATGAATATTAGCACAAGAAAAACTTTACATGTATGGATCGACAGTGTGTTATTAATTAGTTCATTAAAATTCACAATGCAGATTAGAAAGGATTTTATAAGAAAAAGTGAAAATGACAACAACAAAACACCAGAGCATGCCGTATGGTAATACTTTAATCTTGTATGGTATCACAATTGTTTTGATGATCATGAACATGACAACTTTTTGTGTCAATTAGTTATAGCTATCTTCTTAAACCACTCCAAACAACATCAGATAGTGTTATGTATATGGCTATAGATTTTGTTTTGTTTTTCTGCATCAATACTTGATGTACCTCATTTTCATGAAAGCAATTGAAACAATCCACCTCCTGGGGGTGATTTGTTTTGATTGGTAGCCAAGATTTGAAATCATGTGAAAGGAACGTGTTTGACGGCAATCAAGCCTCATTTTGAAAAAGTTATGCTTATTAAACAGTTAAAAGGAATGTGCTGTTAATGTGTAAGAAAATTTACAACATGTGTTATTTTGTAAGTTTTTCGTGATTAGTAATTAGTTAATTAGTAATTAGTTACTCGAATCTCACTGTTTAATAGGAACTAATTCATTCACTAGAACATTTCTGCTGGAAAATAATACAACTTCAAGTTTGACAAAGACAAATATGAACAGTCACCATTTATACATTGTTTTGTTTATAGGAAGAAGACTTCTTTGGAAATTCATTTAGTTATGTTGCTAGCAACTACTCATTCAGTCAGGTGCTTAGATGTGATAGAAGTTTTGACATCAAATATGGTGTATGTATATCCAGCTTTTACTGTGTTTAAGTTATTTATTTATAGTAAACAAAGTTTTAGAATTTTAGTAGCAGAGAAAGTTTTAAGAGTATGGTTGAAATAAAGTTTACATGTGATCAACCAAATTTTGTTTGGAAAATAACTTCTACAAACAAAGTTATACAGTAATTTTATTTTCAGCAGATTATATTTTCACTCCCAAATCAGAACACACAAAACTTCTACAAATGGAAATTAAATCTTTTTTGAATAACCTTATGCATATATGTATATTTTCATTATTTATGTTGTTGAGTTTATTAGTTTATTAGTCAACAGATTCATCAGATGACACATAGCAATGCTATTTTGATTAAATTTTTATTTATTTTATTTTCATGAGGTGTAAGTTAGATAATCACGAAGTTCCATTAATATTTACCATCATCAGTTGAACATTTAAGAGAAGTATTTACCTTTGAAGAACTGATCAAATAATGAAATATAGTATAACATAATTGTATATTTTTAGTTAGTTTTAGAAAGTTAAAAACTATTGTACTGTACTCTTGCCCATTCTTTATTTAAACACACATATAAAAATTAATATTTAATGTTTTAAAGTAATCTATTTAGTTTGTTCCTATATATTTATATTTAAAATATTTACTCATTCTTTAGCAATTTCTTATATCATCCTCAAAGTAACATATAATTTTAAAAATAAGATTATATTTTAATTGTCAGGGTAACAGAATAATTTCATGCTTCATTAACTAATAATATAATTAATGTATTTATTTATTTATTTCTCAGATGGCTGCTGGTGAGGCAGCTGATCAAGTATGTTATGTAAACTAACTATTTGACATTAAATAAACATAAAACAATTTAAATTAATGTATGTACATGTAGGTAATCAAAATCATTTGATAAAAAATTTATACATTGTTTTGTTTTTGGAAAACTGTGAGTTATAAATAGAATCCTGTGAAAACATGTAGTTTTATACCTGGCGTTCTATTTCTTTAATGTAAGATAGCAACATTAAAATCTATGCATCGATAATGTTCAGTAACATCAAATATCTGTAATCTCAGACAAAATATTTACACTTGTTTCAACTTTACCCCTGTATCTTTAAATATCTAGAATATGATAATAAGAATAGCTGGTTTTTTTGTAATTTCATGGGAATGAAAAATTTTCTCTTTCCCGAACTATTTTTTGGTTTGTATGATGTTGTATACAAGTGCAATTCTAGAATTTAGAGCAGAGTTAGTTCAGTACATACTACATAAAAAGACACTTATATTTGGGATCTTAGTAGATTTTACAAATTTGATTTTCTATTGTACTGTAGTTCTGATAAATAACTCCCGCAAATTATTTCTGGGGGCTAACCAACATAACCTTTTATATTATTGGTCAATTTGCCTTTTTCTGGTGCAATCATGTTTCATAAAAGTAGGCATTTTCTCAGTCTGTATAACCGAGATTGTGATTATAACTGGTATGTGTCAAAACCGTGGAAGATAAGTGGTTTATGATATTTAGACTGTTTGAACTTTTTTGTTGAAAAATATTTTTCATTCATATCTTTCACATGCATGCACATAAAATTAAAATCTTTAATCAAATCAAAAAACATAAAATTTGTAAAGTGGAAATATTGCAAGCTGTTAATCATCATCAACAATATATAATTATTTGTTATAAAAATAAATTGATTGAATTGAATTAAAAATAATGTATACTTTCAATGTTTGTTTTTGTTTACGTGTTTAATTTCAACTGAGTTGTTGTTTACTTTAGAAAACTGAAGATGAAGAAGATGGAATGAGTGTATCTAGTTTCAAACCAAAAGAATTATCTTTCATCGATAACCGTAGAGCACAGGTTAGTTGGTATATATTAAATTCTAGCCAAGTCTTGAAATAACACATCTGGAGGACAGCAATTTCAATAACATACAATAGAAACCATTCACAACACTCCTCCGCAGTCATTATTAAAAAATTATTTCAAGAATTGTTAGACACTTATTTCATAACATACTAATTGCAGTGTTCATTGACTGTCTACTCTTGTTATTGTGTTTTAAAAGATTATTATAGTAACCAAACTACATTCAGACTATTTCATTTTATGAAATGTTGCTACAGTCAAAAGCCACTGTTCGTAGTCCTTCCAACCAATTTTTCATAGAAATCATGATAAAGATGCCAATAGATTTTCCAGAAGTTTATGAAAACTTGAAGTTTCATTTTATAAAAAATGTACTTCAGTTTCAGATATACTTATGCTGAAAATTTCACTGCCACTGCCACTGCCACACTGCAATCAGATGGGTTGTTTTTGCTACACTATGCCAACAGTCAAAGCCTTCTGAATTTCAAATTTTCCATGTCCCACCTCATATTCATGCATAAAAATTAATATTTTTTGCATAAACGTGAGGCAAGATATGACACGTCCGAAATTATGAAGACATTGACCGTTGATGTAGTATAGCCAAAAAACACATTCTGTTTGGTGTATGGCATTAAAATTTTCAGCATAGGTATATTTTTTTATGAGGAATCTGAATATGACTTCAAATTTACCTGTAATACGGGAAAGGTCTATTGTATATAGTGGCCAATGTTTTCTTGGTCTCCAAGGTGACCAGTACACTCTGATTTGATTGTATTGTAAAAACCTGTCAATGGTTTCCTTGGGGTTAATTATGCATTGACAAATTTTGTTTTTGTATTAATTTAGAACTGTCAGATTTTATTAAAGAAAATCAACCTTGCTAATGAAGAGATTGCTTTAGCTGTTATGACAATGGATCCTGATGATAAACTAAATAGAGACATGTTAGAGCAGGTACATTGTAATTATATCATGAATTCTCCTTTTTAGGGCTTTTGAAAATCAACGCATAATCAGTATTTAAGTGCTTAATAGTAATAAGGTAGAGAGAGTAATAGAATAGGGTAGAGTGAAATAATAATAGAAAGTAAAAGTCTTTTTTGAGGGAGAGAGTAATACCCTATTTTTTGCCGGTAATACCCTATTACTTTATGTGCTGCTAAAATTGTACTTCTTTTGTTTGTTTAGATGTCGAAATTTGTACCCACACCAGATGAAATCAATCTTTTTAATTCACATTCAGATGAAGCTGCTTTGTTTGCTCGTGCAGACCGGTTCTTATATGAAATGAGCAAGTGAGTTCATTTTTGAAAACTTTGTAAATAAAAAACTTATAAATACTGAAGCATGCAACATCCACCACCAAGTTTGGATAGACAACAAGTGGCCAGTTTTTGCAAGTTGAATGGGAATTAGCATCAGAGTTAATTTTCTTTCTAATGTAATCTAACTTATAAAGCATTAAAAATACAGGATAAACACTTTTTTTAAATGTTTTTTTTGTGTGTCTAGAATTCTTTTAATGTTCTTGAAATCTCTGCTCAACAAGTAATACTAGTCACAGTTTATTTACAGTTTTTACGTTTCAAATTTATAGGTGTTTTTATTATTTAGCTGTCTCTCTTTTTAAATAGAAGACTTAGATCTTTTATTCTTAAGTATTTTTTTTATATAGCTTAGAATGTATGTGTTTGATGTTTTTATATTTGTCTAGAAACATTAAGTAAAAATTAAATTTTTGTTGAAACCAAATGAATATATTTTGTTTTGCATCCTTTCTGGTAAATACGTAGTAATTAGTTTGTTTATATACATAAAAAATAGTTAATAAAGTAAAGTTTTTAAACTATGTACCCATGTAATTTTACTGTCCGGGAATAATGAATCCTAATGAATCATTAATTGAAACCATTTAATTACATACATTACTAATATTCACCAAAAAACCTAATAACTAAATGTACCCTAAAATAAAAACACATTTTTGAATTTATAAATAATATTATTTTCTAGAATTGTTCACTTTGAACAGAGGTTGAAGGCACTTTGTTACAAGAAAACATTCAGTGAACGAATGGGTGAAATAAAACCTAAAATTGAATGTAAGTTATTTTTGTTACTTTTTGTTTTACTCACTTCAATATTTGTAATAGTTTTCGTATGATTGCTCAAAATTTATTGAAAATATATTTCCTCATTGGTACTGAAGTTAAGTACTGAAAAGGCTATGCCGGGTAAATATTTGTAAATAGATAAACATGCCTGACACAACAACTGGATTACATTTGCACTATTAATTAGTCAGTGTGTTGGAGATCAGGAAACACAATCTATAAAATATGATACAATAATGAAGAATTCAGAAAGCATAATATTGCATAACAACATAATGTATTATTGTTTCACCTTGAAGTGGTTTACTTCCAATGAGTGGTGGTTTTATTCTTTGATTCATTGATTTTCTTTGGTGCATTCATGTTAGAGGAACTTAACTTTCTACAAGAGTGTTGACGTTGTCACATAGGAAAGGCAAGATTTTAGAAAAAATCCTTAGCTTAGATAATTATTTCAGGGAAAAACTATCAAATCCAATAAAAGAATTGGGTTAACTAAGGTAAATATCTTTTTACCAAATGTGCAACATAAATAACATTTCAAAATTCTGGAAGTGGTTCTCATGCTAAGTAGGAAAAACAGTATGAGGCCTGGAAATGTACCAGCTTAACTGAAGATACCAAACTCTGTGTTGATAAAATAATATAGCAATAATTATTAGACTGTTTTTAGGCTGAATGTGCAAAAAGAAAAATAGAACTTGTTTTCTTCCCTGTATTGGAGTATTAGATACATCTATTGTTCATAGGGGGTCATTCCTAGAGAAACAAGACTGGAATGGTTTAATCAGTTACTGTGGGAGGAAACGTTTTGCATAGGTCTAAATTATCAACAACAATAAATAACATTTTAAAAATCATTCTACTCTTTTTAGTGCTCTGGTTTTAGTTAAAAAATTAAGTTCTCAATCCATGAGCAGTGAAATATAACATTAATCAACCTCAGCCTATGGTCTATTTTAAGTGGAGACCTCAGACCTCAAATGTGAATGGTAGTTAATGCAATCTATTATTGATAGAGTATATTTAGTAATATTTTATTTATTTTCTATAGGTGTGATTCGCTCATGTAAACAAGTATCTCGGAGTAAACGTTTAAGAACATTACTAGAAGTAGTGCTTTGTTTGGGTAATTACATGAATAAAGGAAACCGAGCAAATGCATCAGGTAAAATATGGTTATAAAGTTTTTCATCCTATAATAATCACTGTGCTATTTTATATGGAATATGTATGCATCAGGTAAAACATGGTTATAAAGTTTTTCATCCTGTAAAAACAGATGCTATTTTATACAGCATGTCTACCATTGACTTGTAATAGTTTATAATGCAAATTATGCATTTAGTAACAAATTTTGCAGTATATATATACAATCTGTTGAGGAAATGTGCCACAATTACCGAATTAGTGTTCCACAGGTTTTGCGAAAGTATCCAAATATATACAGATCAGGGTTAATACCTACCAATTTTTATAGCACTATACCGATTTTGGGGACATCGTAATATGGGTGCCCAAATAAAGTTTCTCCTGAAACATTAAAAACTAGATTAGTTGTTACTTCAGTTTACATTCTGAAATAAAATATTTATATATAAATTTTTAACAAGTAGGTTTTAGTTGTGGGAAGTACAATTAATACCAATAATGTACCAACGTCCAAATTATTTTTCTGTATTAAGCCCTGAAGACAGAAAATTCTAAACATTTTCAGTCTACCAACTAAGACTTAGGTCCTTTGGGGCTGAAGTATCCACGCCTCTGATTTTAGCCATTTTAGCGCAGCAAATTGAAGTAAGTGCAAATTCCTATGGTTTTCAAGAAAAGGCATTTGGTTAATTTTCCGACCAGCCTATCTTCATTCTAGTCCTTTGAGCACTTTATTGGAATTAAGCTAAACAAGAATGGGGCATAAAATATGTTCCACCTATTTTATCCATGATTGTAGGTGGGTGGACATTGTTTTTTTTGTCTTTGTAAACAATATTATTTATCTTGTTTAGGTTTCAAATTATCAAGTTTAAATAAAATAATTGATACGAAATCTAGTGTTGATAGAAGAATTACATTACTGCATTATACACTGGATCTTCTACAGAAAAAAGTGAGTCATTTTTATAGCATATATTGACATGTGTCTTGTGTAAACAAAATAATAGTTTAACCCTATTCTGCCTAGGCTTTTTGGGGCAGTTCAGGACTAGGGGGGGGATTCCGCCCCCTTCCATAACTTTTGATATAGACATGCAATAACAATCTAACTTGGCACATAAATACTTGGGGCAATACAAAACTTTTGGTCAAAAAATTATTTTGATTACGTCATCACTGTGCTGATGACGTCATCAAACACATTTTTGCCTATTTGTCACCAAGAAATTTGAAACCGACTTTAAATGTTCTAAAATAAGCCTGCTGGTGTTTTATTAAATAGAATTAGCTTATTTGACTACTATTTCTGATTTCTAAACATTTAGGAAAAGTCACCAAATTGCACCAGTGGTTCAAAAGTTATTTTTTTTAAATCGTAAGGGGGCAGATTCCGTCCCCCTCCCCAGGCTGAATAGGGTTAAATTAAACTATAATTTTATTAATATATATAATATATCTAAAGTTGTATTGGAAAGTATACAAGAGTATATAACATATAATGTCTATTTTACTGACCTGTTGTTTATTTTTATAGTTATTTTTTGTTGTTTTCCTATTTTTTCATTTTCAAAAAGTAGTTTGATAAAGCCTTCTATAATATATATATTCAAAGTTACCTAACACCAGGAGAAATGCCTAAACAAATGTACCGTTTTCACATTTCAAGCAATTCATGTCATTATAAACTCATCTTTTGAAAAAAATAATAGATAGCGTTTTGTTGTTATACAGTTAGCATTCATTTTCTATGCAAAGTGTGGCCACACCCACTAAACTGAATGCAAGTCCAGGATAACAGGTTTAATGTACCTAAATTTACCCAAGGTTTTAATTTTTCTCCTAGATAGATTTCCTAGATCGTATTTCTTACTTGAGCAACCATTTCATTCATTTCATTTCTCCATTTTTCACGTTCCTGTTCCAAAGTGAATTATAAAATTAAATATGCATAAAAAAATGAATAAAGTAAAAATAAAAGTGCAGTAAATTGAATCAAATTATTTGACATTCTAAAGAATGATGGATCGTAATACGATATAAAGGGAAAGGTTGAGGACGGGGCAACATTAGTGACTCTCCTCCACCACCCCCAATGAATAAACATATGTACTGTTCTGACTGCTTCTCTGAAAATTAAAGATTAAATTAAATCTTCTACCATCTTATGTATTTTTTCATAGTTTCCTCATGTATTTAACTTGGAAGAAGAATTACCAGATGTGAGGAATGCATCCAAAGTAAAGTAAGTTCTATCATTTATTAAAATATTATGTACAATCTTAAAGATATTATTTAAAACCATTCAATTTTTTAAAATTCTTCTTGTTGATCTAAAGAAATGATTAAAGGCAGGGTGAGGGTGAACACTGCTTCTAGAAACTCCTGCGTTCTCCAGTTTTAATTTTTCAGGACCCAGAAAACCCTAGAATTTCTGTTTATGCAAAATCGGTATATTTATCAATCCATCTTATTAGTAAACAAAAAAGGATTCAAGTCCTTATCAAGTCTTTTAAATGAATCTGGTTTGTGCCTGCTGTTCAACAGTTTGGAGTGAAGATATAATATTTAACAGTATTTAACAAAAAACCAAAGATAAATGTCATCTGAATGCTAAAATATATACAAATAAAATATATTAATTCTTAGCATGAAATATTATTACTGTTATAAGTTTGGTTTTACCAGGGAGGGATTTTTTTTCGACTTAGTCTCTTAATGAAAAATACCCAAATGGAATAAATTTTAGGGAGAGTTTCTCGATTTTGTTTTATGACATTTTTGATTCGCAAAAATTAATCCTCGTGAAATTTTCTCTTTTTTGCGATCATGAAAATTACGGAAAGTATTTTATATTATAAAATATAATTGTATTATAATGAAATTTCTTTAAAGCAGTTGCTTGTTACAGCAATTTGATTGGTAAGAATCTCGCTGTTTTCTATTTTTAGTCCTGCAGATATACAAAAAGAATTAACTTTATTAAAATCTGGCATTGCAGAGCTGGAAAAGGTAAATAGATATCGTCTGTGATCATATTTTAATATTAACTAAATATTAGAGTCCTTCAAAAATGGAGCCTTCTTAGTGTTAAATATATGTTCGCTCTGTCTAATTTACAACGAAGCCACACGTAGACCATTCGTAGACACTGTTGCTCTTTGTCGTTAAC
This sequence comes from Bythotiara depressa, assembly GCA_027564595.1. Taxonomy (NCBI): domain Eukaryota; kingdom Metazoa; phylum Cnidaria; class Hydrozoa; order Anthoathecata; family Bythotiaridae; genus Bythotiara; species Bythotiara depressa. Next base: position 9,470 of record JANTOQ010232031.1, on the reverse strand, counting down.
CGTTCTTCTACTATCAAAGATTTGATGCTGCTTGTTCATGTATTCTGCTGCAAAAGTAGTTTTTAGCCAACGTTATTAGATAGCGGTTTCAACATTAAAGGTACGCCCGAACGAAAAGGAAGGGAGTCGAAAATCAGGAAAATTGTGCGAACGTATTGAATTACGTCTTAACTAAATCTACTAAATATTTATAGAGTTACCACATAAACTTGCTTACTATATTCAAATATGATACCTCCTGGCATGTAATGCAAATCTGTAGAAATTCTTGTTTTTTGTTTTTTCAGGGGGTTACAATTCACGTAGCCAAATAAAACATAGAAAAGGTTTTAATTTCTGCAAACTTTGATTTGAAAGCAACGAACACATAAATGTTGTTATCCCAAGAAATGACTTTTAGTATGCTCCTTAATTTGTTTATCAGGATAATAGAAACGAACCTAAAAATGTTTGTGTATATTGTTTTTCAGGAATTGACTTATCAAAGTAGTATAAAGAAAAAAGACCGTCAACCGGACGATAGGTTTGTCGAAGCAATCGGAAGTTTTACAAAAGTTTCTAGTTTTTCTATTCAAGAAGTTGAGGACTTGAACAAAGATTTAAAAGATAGGGTGGGTCCTATTTTATATATTTATTTATTTATTTAAACATAATATATTGATCCGTTTGTATAGAAATAAACGACATGACACCAGGGATTATAATGTCACAGCCGTGACTAGCTGGACAAAAGAACTTTAATGTTTTGGAACTACCGTTACACAAAGGAAGCAAAAATACAATGCAATATAAATAACTTGTTTTTTAAAAAGGTTTTGGTGTTTGCTTTTCCATCAACTATTTCCTCAATGATTATAATAATTATGAGGTAGTATTTATTTTTCATCTTGGAAAAGTTACCACACTGAGAAAATGTCACCATTTCTATGGTTACTACCCTGTAGGATTCCTTTATACATTCCATTTGCAACGCGGGGGTTTTATTTCGAAAGTTCTCCTATACAGGTTGCTCACCTTTGTGTCATTTTTCTAGAATGGCAGGAGTTTAAAATAAAATAAAATGACAAGATATAGGGGAAAAGTTTAGAGAAAACGGCAGACAGTTTCTGTGGAATGACAATGTTTTTTTTGACAATTGTAAAAAATATTTCCTTGTTTTGTTTAGTTACAAAAAACCATCACGTTATTTGGTGAAGACTCGAAGACGTTGCCTGGAGATGAATTTTTTGGAGTATTTAGTACTTTCCTTGTCTCGTTTGCGGTAAGTGTAATTTATTCAACTTAGAGGTCTAAATAGTCTACACCGTCTCGACCCTCCAGTCGTAATGACTAAATTGTAAATTCAAATCGGTCCAAAATATTTGCATCATCCATCCAACTTACGATCAGAAACTGTTTTTATCAACGTCATCTCCAGGGCCTTTTTTCTTTTTCGTTTTTAATAACTGATGGCTCCAAAAGGGGAAAAGTACTGGGTAAGAGGTTTGTTTGTATTTTTTAACTTGGTACAAGAGTAGAAAATTGGAATGCGTTTTTAGAATAAAAAAATAAAATAAAAATTCTTTCGTATGGCATTCTTTAAGTAAATTCCAACGTTTTCACTCATTAACATTTTCTCCTGTTTTTCTATGGTTTTTTTTATGTCATCAGTAAATATTTATGCGTAAAGCCGGTTTTCCACTGGGCGACATTTTGCGCGTGGAGCGACATTTTCTTTGTTTTCTTCCACGCGGACAGAAAAAAGTTGAATGGATTTCTACTTTTTTCGAGCGGTATTTTTCACACAGCCAATCAGATTGCAGGAAAAAGTCGCCCTGCGCGTAAAATGTCGCTTAATGGAAATCCGGCTTAAAACGCTTACGTGCGGCAGAAATTATTCCTGTTCGGGGAAACTTTTCTGTAATGAAAACTGGACTTAAATGTGCTATGGTTCTATACACATGAAGGTTTCATGCTTCAAGGGAAATATTTATAGGTTTCTGGTTGAATCCAATGTTTCTTTTATTTCAATAGGAAGCAAAAGGAGAGAATTATTCTATGAAGAAACAGAAGGAAGAAGAACTTAAGAAGGCTCGTAACCTGGCGGAGGTAAGATTTTTTATGTTGTTTCACAAGATAGTCATAAAGAAATATTGTTTCACAAGATTGATATAAAGAAATATTTTTTATTTGCGAAAATTTACGGTTTGAATTTGAATTTGTTTTATCGTGATATACCAATTTTGCGAAATTGTACTTCATAAAAGAACTTAACTCTTTCATGCGTAAGCTTACCTCCTGGAAATATTAAATTTCCCATTGGAAACCTTTATAATTTTAGGAAGAGCAAGGGGGTCGTATCAATTTTCAATAACTTTATTTTCCCTTTTTATTTCCAAACAAAATTTGAAATCATACTGTTTATATCATTTCATTTTCTTTCCCGTTTCCATAGCAAAAAGAGAGAGACCGTCAACGAGCTGCTTCAAAGAAACGTCTACTGAGTGAAAACTTACCGGCAGAGGATAAACGCAAATCTCTTTCAGAACGCAGTCCTGGTGAATTTGACGATTTGATATCAGCTTTGAGGACTGGTGATGTGTTCGGAGATGAAATTACTAAATTTAATAATAAGGGAAGAAAAAGGACTGGTAAACAGCGTGTTGTTAATAACGTAAACTTACCAAAAAAGATGTCAGTTATCACCAGGGACCGTACAGTGAATCAAGATGCTATAGCTGAAATGCTCTGAGTCTTTGACAACATCTCCCAATCAAAGGTGTTCAACGCACGAACAGAAAATCCTAATTCCGACTCGATGACATGCTATTTCAAAGGAAGCGTGTGGAGGCGATAGTGCAAGCATGCTCGCAATTAACCAATAGAAATTACCCAGCAGTTAAAGATCAAGCATAATAACAAGAAACGAGGAGGATATTAATTGAATCTGCGATGGAGACAGAGACGCGATATAGATCCTTATGGAGTTTATTTTCATAGTATATTTTGAGTAGTTTTATA
>JANTOQ010231920.1:0-13648 GCA_027564595.1 Bythotiara depressa | reverse complement strand
AACATAAAACACCCCCACCATGTCTATTTCGATCATTTCTATAGGAAACGTAGCCATCAATTTTTACTTCATTGTCAGTCAATTTTTACTTCATTGTCACATCAATTTTTACTTCATTGTCAACGTAGCCTAGTTGAATGAACAACTGGCATATTACAACTAATTTTATCCAATAATTATAAAACTTCTAGAAACTCAATTGTAAAACTTAATCAGACATGACAAGCCAAAAAAAACTAGTTGCCTCCACATAAGGGGCCGGCAGCTTAGTTGGGTGTGCACGTGGTGTGCACGTATATACTTACTTTCTTTCTCAGCACGTATCAACGAATAACCTTGTGGGTGGTTTTTTAAAGTGCAGATTTATAAAGTTTGTTGTGTTGACGAAATTCATTCTTTAAGTCCTAATTTCTATTTAGCGACCTTTGAAATCTTCGTCGTAATCGGTGGTTTTCTTTACGTAACGAATTAAGTTTTTCAGACCACCATGGTACGATTTATGAAAGCGTATTTTAGGAACAGGCGTAAAGTAGATTATTGCGTCTTTCATTATAGTAACAAATTTGTCATTAATATAATATCGTTCAATGCAGAGGGATATCATGATTGTTATCAATTTCACCAACTTGTCTAAATTTTAATCATGTCCTTTTATAGGCATTTACTTTGGTCCAGTCTGTACGTTTTAGGTTCAATTTATGTTTTTTCTCGGACTCTGTACAGTTAATGTAAAAGCTGATTATTTTGTGAAAGTGACGGGTGATCTTCAACTATCCATTTATTGACGTTGATATGTCACGCACAGGTTAAATCTATCCAAGTGGTGCCCGGACCATTGTCAAACGTAGGTGGTGTTTCGGGCATAATATAATACTGTATTCATATTATGTTCGAATAGTAAAGTTTCAAGTGATTGGCCCTTAACGTCGGTGTATGGTGAATTCCAAAGCGTGCTTCTAACATTGGAATCAGTGCAGATTACTCATTATTGAGTGTCATCAGTAGGAGAGTAAACTGAAGATATGTATGCTGTTAGCTGTTGTAAATATGACTTTGGTTATGCTGAACGCGTCTGAACAATTAGATAAAGGGATGATTCCAAGTGTTTTGAAACTGCTGCCATAGGTCGACTGTTATATTTACGAAAAAACATTTATAGTGAAAAAAGAGGTTGTGAAATAGAGGGAGCTCTCTGTGGATTAAACGACGCAGAAAGAAAACTATTTTTTTATGAACACATAACTCATAAAACATTTCGTTTATATATCATAAAAAAATGTTTAAACACAACTGACCTGCATAAATCCTCCAGGACGGAGGGTGTCAGGCATGTTCTATAAGATGCGTAAAGATTTTCCAACTCGTGGAGACATTTATGGAGAATCTAAGATTTAAGGCGTTGTTAGGCTTATAATAAAACCAGTAGCGGTTCATTAACAATAAACTTTATTACTATTATATAAGAAGCTTATAAGATTACTTGAAGTATGTAACATTTATGATGCCTTATTATTGTTTAATATATAGTTTATATTTATATAAAACACTTGACCTTTTAATACCTCTTGGTTATTATAACCTTATTTGTTAAGAATTTCGAGTTTTTTTAATCAAATTTTACAAACTTTATGTGCACTTTTAACTGTAAAAATTAACACCCTGAGAAAAGAGAAAATTGATATTGATTTGATTCCTTTTAGACATGTTACATTTCCATAAATTACGTCAAAAGTTACCCCTTTCCAGAAATTACGTCATCAAAAATTGCAAATTAGGTATAATTTATTTTTAGAAAAAATTAGATTTCGTATTCGAATTCATGGATAAAAATTAAATAAATCTGAAATTTTTATCACCAATGTATAATTATTGCAACTTTACACTTATTTAAAGAAACTAATTTTTTCGTGAATAGGATCCTCTGACTGCATGTACTTAAATTTAATTCAAGTATTTTATATTAGAAGGTTTGAATGGAAACGCTTTGAATTGGAACGAGGCTGTGTATTTATCGGAAGTTCACAAACAATATAAAGCCTAACTGATGCGAAAAGTTTGGGTGAAACTTTTAACGCAGTTTTAAATGAAAATCAAATTAAATTTTCGTTTATTAATGATCAACACGAGCATTCACATATCAAAAGTTAAAATCTGCCTTTCTCAATCGGATTGGTCGTCCTTCCGTACTTTCCACATTTAATTAATTTGTTCACGAGAATGACGTCATACGGAGAGGAATTGTATTTGTGAACATGTGCGGTGGTGTTAAAACACAACAGTAAGCCCCCTAAAGGCGGGTTTCCACGAGGCGAATTAATTCGCGCGAAACGAAAAGGTGATTCCTTTCTATTGTTCAATTCGCGCGACGACAAAAAAGTAGAAATGGTTTCTACTTTTTTTCACAATCGAATTTAACGCAAGCCAATCAGAAAAATTCGCTTCGGGCGAATTAATTCGCCTCGTGGAAACCCGCCTTAAAGCAAAATTAATCTTGTTGAAAATTGCTTTAAATCTTCATATTTTCAGGGGTAGCAACAACAGGTTAACTATCATGGGGTTTTAAAATTAGTTCTGTAGAGATCGGCCTTGGGAATGTGTTCGAAAAATATAGCAGTAACTCTTTAATGTATAGTGTCCCGGAAAGGATTAAAATCATTGGTCATTTCTTTGTTACTTTGCTTTTTCCATGGTGTTTATTATTATAAATATAATACCGTATTTCCTGTATTTAGCGCCCCTTCCAATAAGCGCTCACCCTTTCGCAGAAATAATTTTACAAGCGCCCACCCTGAAATTAGAGCCAAGGGCGGTTAGATCAAAATGTCAATATTTCAAAGTATGATGGTTCTTAAGATGACGAGATAACATGTTTTAAACCTGAAAAATCCTTCCACGAAGGATACGAACGTTTGAAGAAGATTACAGAGGATCTGAAGGAAGGTGTTGACTCGGAAATTGATCCATTTTACATTTTGGACTCAGAGATAGAGGAAAACCCTTTGCCCGTCCTAGACAAGGACTTATCTGAGGACAAAGAAATTGAAATAGTCCAAATTAAAACACTCTTGTTTTTATGTTGGTTTATCTTGTGTTAAGTTAAAATTCTTTTAATCTTCTCTCGTTGCTTGTTCTCACCTGTTATTTCAAATATTTTTTATTACCGCCCACCATTTATTTAGCGCCCAACCAAAATATTTAGAAGTAAATTAGCGCACGGGCGCTAAATACAGGAAATACGGTATGTAAATTAAATTTGGTAAAAGCTAATAAGACCCCCGGTTCCTCATAAAATTATAAAGGTTTCCAATGGAAAGTTGAAAACCAGGAGGTATGCTTTATGTATTATGCCAGTTAGGTTAAAAAGATACGCTCTTTACACGTCTCATTCAATTTGCGATATTCTTACTCTTTGTTACAACCCCTACAAATAAATGTAGAAATACAACTTCGTCTCTAGGTCATTTCATCGAAATATGTTCAAGAAGTCGAACCTTCACCAAAGCTAGCGAAAAGAGAAATACGACCTGGGACGAAGTTGGTGTTTGATTTTGTACTACTCAGTAGTAATCAAGGAAATAATAACCTTTACATAATTAGTTATTTCAAATAATTTAAATCTCCCTCGCGGAGTTTTATGGGCAACATGGTCTCCTTCGCGGAGTTTCCAAGGGTAACAGGAATTGTGGGGAGTATGTCCGATAAAAATAATAAAGTTGAGCCTCTACGGTGGATCTCATAGATTCTCCCAATCATTAATGTTTGATTCCGTATGTATAATAAATATAAAATGGCTCGTAAATTTTTTCTTTTTCTCTTTGCTTCCTCATAAATTAAGTTAATACCGACACACGTGTATCTCGTTATTAATCATATAGAACATGCTTTAGCGGCTTCATGTTATTAATAACAGGTGTCGAAACCACGCGACACAAACAACACTCGAAACACGAATGGCGAAGTTTCGTTTATCGGCGACATGATCAATCCTCCAGTTAATGGGTCACGGGAACTTTTTAGACCAGTCTAAACACAGAGATAGCATTATGTTCGACCAATGACAGGTGATGGCGATCTTCGACCCAATCCCAGCAAAGATTGTTTCTAAACCAAAAATATTACCAGTTTATTAACAACAATTAAGAAATGATTAGAAATTCAAGAATTTTTCGTAGTTTCTTTTAATTCTAATTTTCCAGCGATGTTACTAATTGGAAACAAAAGGAAAATTAAAGTTGATAAAAGTTGATAAGTCCCCCTGATCTTTCACAAAGTTATAAGGGTTACTATAAGAAAATTTGCAATAGGTATCTAAGTAAAGGTTAATGGTAATTTAATTTGCAAACGTCAGTCGCTCGTTGCCAAAACAGAAAACATATCTAGCCAATCATATTCAATTAAGAAAACATATCTACAGCCCTGCACAAAATCTTACTTTTTCCAGGGGGTTAATTTTTTGAAATATGATGAAAAATAAATTTGGTAAAAGCTCATAAGAACCCCGGGTTCCTCAAAAAATTATAAAGGTTTCCAATGGGAAGTTTAATATAACCAGGGGGTATACTTATGCAGTAAAGGGTTTTTTAATACCTGAACATACCCCCCGACTATTGTAAACTTCTTATTAGAAACCTTTATATTTTTACAAAAACCCAGGGGGATATTTTCAGCTTTTACCAACTTCATTTTCCCCTTTATGTCCAACAATTAACCCCTGAAAAGAAAACAAAAAAGCAAATAAACATTTCATTTCCGGGGGACACTGGGCACTAAAGAGTTAACTCATTTGTTTTTACGAATCATCACGAAATGTTTATTGTTTATCACACTTACCGAAGGGCTGAGTTTGATTCTTCCTCGTGCATCAAAATTTAGGCTACCGTAGATAAGTAAAGCCAGATCTTTCCTTCGAGCATCCATAGCAATGCTTAACGATGTGCTACCATCCTGTAAATAATATTAGAGAATAACACTACATGCCCTGGTTCTAACACGCCACTAAAGTAACACAGTTAACTGGCTACAGCATTATCAAGAAAAAGCTAATATGCGCTTTACATAAAATGACTAGTTATCACTAATTGCGCCCCATAATATCCATAGAAAAATCAAAGAAAAAAGTCCCGGATGTTGAACAAAAAATGTTTAAAAATAACATGGGTTATCAAGTCATTAATGGTCATACATGTCTAAACATCTATCTTGATTATTATTGTCTTTTTAAGAAGATAAAATCATTTTATCATGAGCAATCAAGTTCACATTAAGTTCAAAACTATCCCATACACTTTCGACTTTCTATACCTTACGTCATTCATTAATGGGACACAATAATAAAGTTCTTGTGTTCTGTTTCAACCTAGTATTCTCTGTGCAGCTAAAACCTGCCTGTAACTGCCAAATTATTTTACTCTTAGTAAGTTTTGTGTTTTCATATGTGATTCTGTTGATTGACCTGGCACCTCCAAACCTTCCTTATTTGGCGGAAAATATTAATTGTCAAAAGTTCGTCACTTTTCTCTTGCCTCATTAAAACGGTCCTCGTTAGAAGAGTGAGAGCGTATTTTCTGATAATTTGATATATTTAAACATTTTCACTATTTTTTTTTTGATTTGGAGAAAACAAACAACTCCTAACTACGTAGTGCATTGGTTAACGCTCTCGCCTTTGACTTGGGCGACCCTGGTTCGAAATCCGGCTGGAGCAAAGATTTATATCTTGTATAGAGGTTTACGGATGAGACGTTGGGCAACGTTTCCACGTGGAGGGACCTACTGTCCTCGCGGGGCCACGCCACTATATGTTATATGTTGTGCGCGCCACTAGTCTGACAATATACATTAATTTTCCTTGTCAGCTAGTGGTGCAGTGTTGTTTATGTGAGTGTCTGTAAGGTGTTAATACCTAACTTGAATAGAAAAAAATAAAAAAATAAAACAAAAACTTGAAACCTCGTGTAAATATATCACGAAACTATTTCTATTTTATTGAATGCTACTGGTAACGATGACATTCTCACGAGAGGATTAATTTTCTACCAACAAAATTTGGGAAATATTTTTAACATTTCCCCAAGTTTTTCTTTATAGAAACAAAACATTACTTTTTAGCGGTAAAAGGATTTACTTACGTTGTCCTCTATAGTTGCGTCGCAATCAGGATTTGCCAGTAACGCTTTCACTATGTTTATGTTTCCGTGTTCACACGAACACATTAGAGCTGTAGAACCCTCCTAGAAAAAGAAAACCCAGGGAGGTTAAGCCACTGATATGACATAATAAAAACAAAGCATTAAGTATTAACAAGCAGAAGATTGAACGTGTTAAATTGTTTTCAGAACACCCCGGACGTAGGAGTGTTTTATAGAAACTTTACCACAAGTAACGTTAGTACATTACCATGGAACAGGGGGTATGAACACCCTTTAGAAGATGTGTAGGTCTCTATTTGTTTGGGGTGTCGCAGGTAAACAAACTGACAAAAATAAACAAAACAAATGGCGAGAAGTGAATTATATCAATAAATTATGAACTGAAAGAAATCATAGGAGACAGTGATTGAAAATTGTTAATTTCCACGACATTACTACACGGGTGGTATATACTACACGGGTGGTATATACTAATTCATAAATATAACATTTACTATATAAAAAGCAAATATAACATAGAAAGAGTAAACATATCACACAGGGGCCAACAAGGTGACAAGAACGTCATCCTGTATGAAAAAAAAACTCGCTTTCCCTCTCTTCTCAAATAAATGAATAAACAAAACAAAACAATGATTAATTTTTTTTTCACGTGTCATGATTATGATTTCAGAATAAATAAGTAAATAAACAAACTTCATGTTTGGCAACTTACCACATTAAAAACAAGTATATAAATAAATAAATGAAAGAATGAGTGAAGAATCACTTACATCATCCAATGCGTTAATATCACAACCAGCATCAAGCAGGAGCTCTACCACACTAAGATTCCCACGTGATACAGCCAACATTAGCGGAGTTTGTCCAGTCTAGATACAAGGTGGTAGAAATGAAAAGGTCATGCTATATATGCGCCACAAGAAATATTAGTAATTATGCGAATGTGCCTCTGTTTTGCATCAAGTTCAATGTTTGATCGTGTATACAAGCCCTTGACAAGGAAGCAGTTTGTATAATGAACTTACTGTTTGGAATTTGATCGTGTATACAAGCCCTTAACACTAGGAACAGTTTGTACAATTTATTTATTGCATATAGGAGTTGATTATATCAATTACGTTAACTAGACCTTTGCATTGGGAAAAATTAAAATTTTGTTATTTTCCCATACTAATATGCATCAAGGTCTTAGTTGTAAGACTGCTAAATAACTGATGCAAAGCCTCTACGGGAAAGAGTGAAGTTACAAATAAGTGAAATTGACTACATGTATTACAAACTAATAAATATTTCCACCGTCGAGTTGATGAAGCTTGCATAACACTTGTGTTGTATAAACAGACCTTTACTTACATCACTTGTGTTGTATAAACAGATCTTTACTTACATCTGCAGACTCCTTATTGATATCACCCATTCGTAGCAATCTCTGCATTATGTATTTGTCGTTCTTTTTTTCAAAACCTGCCAAAGCTGCTAACATGATTGGTGAGTAGCCAGCCTGAAGAAATCATAAATAAATAAATAAATAAATAATTATTTTATTAATCCTTTAATACCTGGACATACCTCCCGATTATTTTTAACTTCTTATTATAAACCTTTGTATTTTTACAAAAACCCAGGGGGTATTTTCAGCTTTTACCAACTTCATTTTCTCTTTCTAATAAATAACCCCCTAGAAAAAAGGAAAATAGCAAAGAAATGACCATTGATTTGACTCCTTTCTGGGGACACTATGCATTAAAAGGGTTAAGAGTACATTCGCACAATCAAGAAGTTTACAAACAAAAATGATTAATAAACATGTACTCGTACGATTTTTGAATTTCACTTTAAATCTCCAGAATTCAGCAGATATATAAAACAAATCTGGTTTCTCATTGTTAACAAACGTATGCACGGGACTGCCATAATAGGCAAATAGACATTTATATAACTCACTAAACCTACCTGGTTCACCATATCTGCACAACATTCACCAGAATCCAGAAGAATGCTGACAACAGCAAAATTCTTGTATGTCAAAGCATAATGCAAAGCAGTATTTCCCTAAATAATATAAATATATTTTTATTTCTTTGTAATCTCTGGGGGATCACTTCTAAGTAAGTTTCTCTACAAGGAAGAGACAATTGACTGAAATATACCTATATATAAAAGAACTGGAAGAACATATATCTATTATTATTTTTAGTTGACTGTTTTCTTTTCTATGGTGTCACTTTAATTAACGCCAAGTCCTGAAATACCATGTTATAAACTACATGCATTTATTGAATTATGCATGTAAAAAATATCAGTAACAAGGCTAGTATGAGTGAACGTGATAATTCAATATATGCATGTAGTTTATAACATGTTATTTCAGGACTTGGCGTTAGTTAAAGTGACACCATAAAAAAGAAAACAGTCAACTAAAAATAATAATGGATGCATTTTCTTCCAGTTCTTTATTTTATATATACGATGTCATAAACATCTCAACGATGGAGTCATAAAAGTGAACTATATTCAAATATCACACTCTTCCACAGTGCTGAATTTAAATTAAAAATTAAATTATAGCTACATTATAGCATACCTCATCATCTGACATATTCATGATAGTCTCCAACAGTTCAGGGATACGCTGCTGAAACAAATCTATGTAACTCTTCACCACTGCCGCACTGGCTCTCCTACGTTTTAATGTTTTAAACCAAAGAGTTTTAATGATGCCCATGTATTTCATCTAAGATGGCGAAAAGTACATTCACACTTAGCACACATCTTTGTGTTATATAAGGTTCTATTAATTACCAATAGCTACTTTTATTGTGTGCATTTGTCTTTATCCTGATAGCTTAGCACAAAAAATCAGTTGAGTAAGTTACAACTATCAAAACTTTTTGCAAATAACAAACAAACACAAACAAAACATATAATAATTGTCTTGTAATTATTGAGAGAAAAGCAGCAATTGCAAATCGAACTTTAGAAAATGTTTGGCCCAAAAAATTAATGTCCTAATTCATTAAAATATGTCATGTTTAAAGATCAGATAGAACTAATAATGTCCATGCTACCATGTAGACACTTGAACATAAATAAAAAATATAAAAATATATAAATAAAAACCAATAGTAGACGACTATAGAATATTACTACTACTACAGTTAGAGACTTAATAAATATATAAATAAAATAAATAAATAAATAGACTAAAATAAATCCAGTAAGAGCTTGTACAAAATTGTGGCTGATATTAAAACTTACCATTTGTTGTTGCTTAAGAGGTTTACATCCACTGAAATGGTCGTGAAGCATTTGACAGGCTTCAATGACATCATTACGCCCACTAAAATAAACAACAACAATGTTCAAGGTATATCGATTTAAAGAAAGAAAATGAATAGTGTTGCCCCCTGTAAAGAATTGAATCATTCGTCATTTCTTTGTTATTTTGCTTTCTCAAACGGGGCTAATTAAAAGACCCCCATGGTTCCTCAAAGGTTTTCAATGAGAAATTTACAATAGACAGGAGGTATACATAAAAGAAAATTAAGAACAACAATCTATCTTCTTTTTTTTTTAATACTCTTGCACTAATTTCTGAGAATTTGCTACTACTAAAAACATGCACTAAAAAAGAATTGCTACATATATGAAAATGAAAAACCAAAGGTGATAGAAAGTTGAAGCTACATCGAATATCAGAAAATCAATTTCTAAACACAAGGTGCTATTTTCTCAAAAGGTTCTGACAAATTTCAAAACACAAGGTGCTATTTTCTTAAAATGTTCTGACAAATTATTTTGATCACAGTCCTGGAGATGATTTCATAAACAATAATAAAATAATGTGTTCAAAATTCAATTAATACTTTGTTGTAAGCTTTTGAAATTTCTGTTGAGTAAATAATAAAATCTCTTCTAACTTATACCTCTAATGAATACCTCTAATACTATTTAATAAGTTGTTACCTGCTATGGGATTCACCGGCATCATCATCACACATCACCTCATTATAGTCATCACTTCCAGGACTGTCCAAGCTACCACCCTTGAGATGAGGTCTCGAGTATAAACCAGAATCTTCAGTATCAAGATCAAGATTCAAATGTGCTGAAATTTTTGATCTTTTAATCCCGGAGGAGATACTCTGCATACTCTCACGCATTGCTTGTAAACTCTCGTCCAGGTGTGAATCATTTAAATCTACTTTGTTTCCACAATAGTGACACAAAACAGCCTGTTGAGGTGGTTGCGGTGTCATATTTAAAATATTCATGTCAAAATTAAAGATACTATCATCAGTAGATTTACATTTTTCACAATTTGTATTATTGACATCTTCATCACCTACACCAATAGACGTTAACTGCATATCTGTGCAACGGTCACATAGGACATCAACTATTGAATGTTCACCAACAGCTTTGTCAACAACTTCACCTTTCTTTTCGCATATATCACACAATACATCATTGACCTGGCAGTCACCAACTGCTACTGTATTAGTAAAAACATTACTACATTTATCACACAATAAATCATCAATTTTATCATCCCCTACTGCTACAGACACTAGCTGTATCTTTTCACATTTATCACAACAAACATTATCGATGGACGTCTCACCAATACCTACTGATTTGGTTTGCGGTTTTACACAATCACATAACTTGTCATCAATACAACATGGATCTAAATTGATATATGTACCAACACCAATATTCCATGTTTTTGTGTTTGTGCATTTGTCACACACAACATCGTATACGTTTCCATCACCTACACCAATTGACAATGTTGGTTTTAAGATATTGCATGATGTTGAAGCATTTACCATTTCTGTCTTTTCAGTTGCTACAGAAATATCAACTAATACCGACACATTACTGGTAGAAACACAGTGAGTTTTAATATGAGCAATATTATCACCACATGAAAAGTCATTTGTTTCTTGTGAACATTGCACAGCAGTTGTTTGATAGGCATTGAAGGAACAACCAATAGATGTTGATATTTCTTTATTGTCAGTACTACATTGTATACACTGATCAACGAGTTCGTTTGTATATGATTGTGTTGCATGATTGGTGTAGGTAATATTTGCTATTCCATCTCCTGTACCAGTATTTGTTAAATGCTCTGTAGCTGTACCAGTCATGTTGCCTTTACTGCATGATGATACATGCTCTGACTGTGTAGATATGCATACCTGGTTTGGTGTTTGTTGGATTGATTTTGATAAATATAATTTTTCTGCTATTGCATCTCCCACAGCTGCATCTTTAGATATTACAGAAATGGTTTCAGTATTTTTATCAATATTTGCAAGTTGAATGTTATTTTGACAGGCAAACTCTTTCTGTTCTGTAGTATTTTGTGTTTGTCTATTAGTAAAATGTACCTCTGCATTGCTATCACCAACACCAACAGAAATGTGCTTCACTTCATCTGTCAGTGTTTGCTTATGAGCTATTTCTGTAACAATTTCAAGATATTTCTGTACACTTGCATCTTTCAGGTGAGAATTTATATGAGCAAGCTGGTCACATTCAAATAAGCCATTTTCCATAAATGTTCCTTTGTCATGCAGTTGAACATAGTTAAATGATTTACTTTCCGAAACTTTATCATCAATAAAGTTTTTGCCAGAAAAAAGTTTCGAATTTTTGAAGATATTTTGTTTTGATTTAAATTCACCCTCATTATCAGATGTGTTCACTGGTGTTGAGTCACCACTTGGCTGTCGCTTGTTTTTTAACATCGTCATTAATTGTCGTTTCTCTTCTTGTAGTACCGCCATTTTCACTTGTAATGAAGAGAAGGCTTTTGATTGTTCTTCAAGTGTTTTCAGTTTATGTAACAATGGAGACAAGCGGCGATGCAATTCCGTCACTACTGTGTCTTGTTCAGATAACAAAATTGGTGTTAAAAACTCACTTGTAGGTGAGTCTGGTCTTTGCATGCAGAGCTGTTCAAGAGCTGTGGATTGAATGTCCACTTTGTCAATATGGCCAGGTTTTACATCCCTTAATGTTTCTTCAAATTCATGCAATCCACCATCGAGATCAGTTAGAGACATGAAAGGGTTAGATGATAAAACAGCTTGTGCTATTAAGTCTTCAGGTACATGCAGAAAACTTCCATCACTGACACTGTCCTCATTGTCACTATCAAATGACGACACGCTGTCCCGTCTGCATATTTCGACATAATCTTGGTACATTCCATGATCAGATATTTTTATATTTGGCCTATTTGGGCGTTTTCTAAATGATGGTGTACTACAACCCGATGAAGCTGATGAGGTATTTACAGGAGTGTGTTCAGACGAGGAATACAGGATACTAGATGGTAAATTGATACTACCGTCTGATTCTTCCATTGATCGTAATGTCATGGAGGAATCAATGAAATGTGGCGAATCCTCGTGTGATGTCGCTCCATCTCTGTAATAATCATCAATCGATGACAGGTATGATACATCAGTGGAGGAATCACTAACCTAAAAAAAAGATCCATAAAACTGTTGTAATACGGTTCTATCGGAACAGTCACTCATACTGGTTTGTACAGCTGAAGATCTACCACATATATATTAGATGACACTGAACTTGGCTGTTATATGAAGACTGCATTTAGGATGGCAGTAACTGAGATAACCTAATTTTTTTAATTTCCATTTTTCAATTCAATTTTTAATTACACATTTTTTTAAATACACAGCAATGCAACTCGCTCCATATGAGGCATTAAATGACTGACTGAGATAGATCACACATATCAAATATATATCAAAATTAGTTATTAGATGGTTAGACTCAACTCAACTCAACAAATTTGTACCAGCTCAGGATTTGGACTTTTGACCCGCTAGATTAATGTATTCTAGAGGAGGCGTGCTAACCAACTGCGCCATTGATAAAAGTACTAACAATAATATAAATAATTATATAATAGATTTATTTCAGGCTTCCATTAATATTTTACATGGTTCTTCTGCTTAATATGTACAACTGGCATATATGCAGTGATTAAAAATAAAAAATATATAAAATAAATTAATTAAAGAAGCCAAGTAATAATAATGAAACAAATATAGAACTAAACTATAAAAAGACTAGTATAGAAATATTGTTGTTTATTTAACAAATAGGTCAGTAACCCAGCCAGCGGGAATAGCCTTGGCATTCGGCAATTGCCGAGGCTTTTGCCGACAGGATTTGCCTCTTTTAATATTTGCCTTGGCAAAAAAATTGCCAAAGACTTTTCAGGGTTCAAATTACACGATCGTGAATTGGACCTTACATTCCTAAATTCTCCAAATCATCATTTCCCGTCTACATGATATTTTCTAGTAATTTTTCTTTAAATGTATTGTTGTCTGCAAAATCAGGTTATATGGTTAATAAACAGGCCTTGCAATGAAAAAAATTGCCCTGCGCTAAAATTCGCGCACGCCACACTAAGAATAATCGTTAGCGTGCGCGATATAAAGAAC
>JANTOQ010231809.1:0-13652 GCA_027564595.1 Bythotiara depressa | reverse complement strand
TTGAAAATTCCATATCTGATCATTTGTTCCATTTGCATTGAAACGATGTTAAAATATCCTCTAGTGTCTTATTTACTCTGTCATGTGACCTCCAATTTTATGTTGCCATTCATACCGGTTAATAAGAAAGAAATAAGTGCCAACATATCTTCAATGACAAACTTATTTCGTTGCAACAATGGATAGAAGTCATTCTCAGGCTCTATAAGGTTTGACTCTTATTTTCTTTATGAAAAGTCAAGACTAGACAAAATGACTGAACTGTGTTTCAAATGCTGAGACTCTCAGTGTTAAATTTTATTACTTGAGCTGTATAGAAACTTTTATCGTTTTCACGTTAAAGGTCTTGATTTTGGAGGTCAATTTGAACTAGCCATAAATTTAACTAAGTGTTCCCCCATTTTAGTGTCTGGATGTCGTGGATCCTAAAAATTGCAAATTCTTAAGATATTTTACTTTCTGTAAGGTGAACTAAAGATTAACCTCTTCTTGAAAGCCAACTTCCATTTCCAGTAAAATTTGTTCCACACATCCTAAACATCTAATATCTGGATACTCCAGACTAAAAAAGTGTGCTGGTCTTTTATATAAGTAAAGTTGGACTATTTGATAGTATAAAAGGCTCATAAATATCCGTCAAAATCTGTTTGCATCACACCAATTATTGAACCGGTTCCAAAAACGTTTGAAGGTCTGCTTTTCCCATTTTTTTCTAAGTATGCTAGTGTTGGTAGTTACCCAGTAAACCAGGTTAGATAGCAAAATATGTAAAACAATTGTAACTAACACTGAAATGTTTTTTCATTTTTTTTTTTTTTAATATGTATTTGTAATTATATGTAACATTCTTATCATCATTAGCTCATAATGTTGGAAAACGGTGGGTTGCATATGAAGGTTTTCAGTATTTAATTAAAGCACAGACACATGCACTCATTGAAATGGGATTTGACAAACAGCTAAAGGTGTGAAGCAATGTTAACTTTGTGTTTGATGTTTGATGTTTGATGTTTGGTGTTGTCTTTTATCAGTCTGAGTAGCATAAGAATATGTAGATTTGTTTTGGACAGTTCTTGTTCTATTCATAGCATAACATTTCTCATAAATTAGTGTGTGTTCAAAAATAGCATTCTAAAGCGGCATGCGCATGCGTATTTCCGTTGGTATTTATTATTATTTGGAAAGTTTATGAATATATATGACCATGACTTTTTTTCGTAACGTTTCAGCTGTGAGAGTTTTACCAATACACTCTTACTCTCATATTCTATTACTATTGTATTACTATATTAACGATGCTTCATTATCTGTATTTGGACACAATTTGAAGGGATACTGGCGTTAACAAACTTGAGTGCTTACATTGAACAAATTTCACTATAATTGTAGATTATGGTTATTGACAAAACAACTGATTTTAATATGAATAAATTATCTGGTCACTAACAATGTGATTTTTTGCATGTAACAAGAACAGTCTGTTTATTTTGTAAAGAAGGTTGTTTTATTCAAAACTGTATCACTTTGATTTACATTGCATCAGATCAATCCAGTAAAAATAAGTGTTAACTATAAAATCGAATTTGATACGATTTTTCGTGATTTCATAGCGGCAGGCAACGAAGGTTTATGAACGAAGCTTGGTGTTACATATTTTAATTTATAGCACTATCCCAAGTGAATGAATGTTTACTTTAGAACAATTCGACCTCTTCTAGAATATTGTTGGGGATATTTGGTTCAAATACCTTCGCGTAATGAATGTTGCATTTTGTGATAATGAATCATCATTTATTAAATTACATACACGAAAAATGCCTGGAGAAAGGAATGTGAAGATTGGTATTTTACCTCCTAGTATAAGAAAAAAGCGACACCTCGTCGAAACTGAGGAGGAAACTACTGTTGAAGACAATCTACCTGAGGATCAGCATACACAAAACGCCACAGGTTTATACATTATACATTGTAATTCTTTATTTGTTTGTTTATTTATTTACTTATTTCTTGTTAATCACATGTTCTCAGTGATACCTTTCCGTTTAACAATCCACCCATCAGCTAGTTATATTGCATGGAGTAAACATGGAGTCTGAATTATTTTTACTAACATATAAATACTACTTTATTTGGTAGGTTAAGATGTTAAGCTAAAATACATAAACTGATCTTGAGTGTAATGTTTTGTGATATTAACAAAATAATATTGGGCAGACAAACAGTTATATGATATTATAGTGGAAATATTTTTGTGAATTGTTTTTTGTTGGATCATTAAAATTTTAAAATATTATTTTTTGTTTTTGACCAAGGATCTTTACCAAACTTAAACGAAACCTGTATCACTGCAACAAGGTCTCAAAATAAAGAAGAAATTGATGATGGGGAAGAGGATGATATAGAGTGTAACATAAGAAGGATGAGTACAAATCATGATGAAGAAGAAAGTGATAAAGAAGAAGAATATGAATGGGATTGTGTGGGTTCTTCTCATATAAACGATTCAAGGATAATTTCATCTACTTTCAAAGTATCACAAAAACACACACTTTGCTTTTGCTATCTCGGATTGCTTTCCTTAAAAGAATCAATTTTACTGAGTGATATGACGAGGTAATAGGAATCATTTAATTTCTTTGTTTACCATGTTAAATACGATGTGATTAAGGCAAATATTTTGCTGCATGTTGTTATGTGCAACTTAACACACTTCTTCTTTTACGTGCAACTTAACACACTTCTTCTTTTATTAACCAACTACAACAAAGATTCTTTGAATACAGAAATACCAAGTTTTCATGAAATATTTAAGAACTGTCTCTTTCTATTAAATTCCCATTTTGAAACGTATGTTTAAGAATGAATGACTTGAAACGTGATGATGCTAGCATTTTTGTAAATTGTTACGTTTTCTAAAAAGGTAATCTAAACGCAAATGACTATTAAAGGAACTTGAGAAGACATTTTAACTACTGTTTGCTGTTCTTGGAAACCAAGATAATGTTATTTAACATATACTTTCAGCTTCTACTCCCATATGACTGTGGCATGCACAGTCATGAAACTTGATATAAAATGTTACATGTGCGGTCATGAAACTTGGCATAAAGTGTGAAATAGGTGCCACAAAGTTTCAACGCATTTACATTTAATGTTAAAATGTTATTCCAGAGAAAGATCGCAAAATATTGTGATATGTCGCAGCTAGTTTCATAAATACTTACATTTATTAAAATACCAGGTCTAGAGAATATCTATTTAAAAGACTACAATGGCAAAGGAAGATCAACACTTCATACTTCATGCATACTTAAAATAGACTATGTACACAATTTTCAAAACAAATAGCAGAGGGTTCAACTCTCTCGATTTGTTTGTGGAGATTTGCAATAATTAGACACATCCTCTAGACGCCTCTATCATTTAAAAGATACCCAATATTATTTTTACCTTGGATAGTTTCCTTTGTGAGAAACATTCTGTGAACTTAACATAAAGGTCCATGTATCTAGATTACCATATTTTATTCTTGGTAGGTTATGGTGTAGAGTTCCATAATCGAGAGCCGAAATGAATCTTGGTTCAAGACAAAAGAACAACAGAAAAAAAATGCTTTATAATTTATTTCTAATAAAATCATGGTATTTCCAGCAATCTAAGAGTCATTTTATACTTAAAATGTTTCATTGCCTTCGGTGACCAACCTCACACCAAGATTATAATGTCCTTCTTAGCCCATGCTTACATTAACGGGATACTGACTCTTTGTTTGGTCTGTACAGAAAAATACAAAGCCCGAGGTCCAGCTAACGGAAACCGATTTTTCGAGGTCTGTGTGTTGGACCGAGAAATTGAAGATTGAGCATTGAGCATGCATCAGATAGCTATATTTAGTCTTAAAAATTGACCAGTGTTCCCTCTGTTAGCTACTATCATGTATGTATTATGACGTCAAAACTATCACTTGATTTTGCCTGTAGGACCCACTGTCTAATTGTGCAAGTTGGAATCCATTTACAAAATGATAAAGGAATTTCAAAGTTCTCAACCTAAACTTATTTTTTCATAAAAATCTTCAGACATTTTATTGGTATTGGGAAAGGTCTATTACCGCGCCAATATTATGGCGTATTGAATTATTGAAATAAAAACAGCTTATATAGTATTAGTATTTAAAACATTGCATTTTTAGATGGGCTTGTCAGGGAGTGCTGCCATACCACAAAGCTACAGAAATATTACCACCGCAAATGAAGTTTTTCTATCATGATGCAAGAACATTTTGCAGCAGAATTGAGCCAAACGTTGTAACACTGTCTAGAATAGTGGTTCAAATTGTTAAATTAACAGGGATTTCTGTTCGATATACAAAAGAAGATTGCAAGGCACTCATTTGTTCTGTAGTTCTCGATGTCAACTTTCCAAGTATGTTTTTTTCTTCTATGTTTATTAAAAACCAGGTTTGTCCTGAAAACAAGGCTTCAAACAAAATTACTTTCTATTTATAGCAAATTATTTTCACTTGTTGCAGTTGCCGATTAATGTCAATTTTTTTTATAAAGTCAGCATTTCAAAGATTTTGCAGATAGTAATTTTCCGAATATGAATTTGAATTTGACCCGTAAAAATATTCATTAATTCTTAGCAAGATACTTATACCACAACATGTGAATTTAAATTGGTGCTTGACTAACTGTCTTTAAGGCCATGGAATTCTCTTATTTAAACAAATTTATAATTTTATTCAGCTAATTTGATGTAAGAAAGCATGTATAAATGATTTTTAAGTAAGTATGTATAATTTGTTTTCACGGTTTAGTATTGATCTCAATGTTTTCTTGTCTTTAGAGGCTGTTCAATCTGTGGCAAGCCAGTTAATCGATATAGTTGATTTCAAGTTAGAATTTGAGATCGAAAAACTCCTTGTGAATGGAAATAGTATTTGTATTGATGGATATATTGGAGCTTTTATCGCTATTGCTGTTAAATTAACATACCGCCTTAATGGTTCCGAATGGTAAGTCAACGAATTCAATTTCATGTTTGTTTATCTTTTAAGGTTTTCCCAGTTACAGACTCTTAGTGAATTTAACTTCAAAATAGTCCTCTGATCTTTATCAGAAACTTATGAAATATGTTTGTTTTTAAATATTTCAAAAATTCTATATAGCAATTAATATAACATAGTCTATAAAATTTACAAAAAATTTAATTATATCGATAAACAAAAAACGCCAAATATATTTTAACTTATGATTTTAGCACTCTCTGTACATAAGCAGGGTGGCCACTACTCCTGGAAAACCTGGAAAACTCCTGATTTTCTAAATCCACTCCTGGAAATCCTGGAAAAATGGTTAATTTTAGAAAAATTGTCTTGGAAAACTCCTGGAACGTTTATCTTTAGTCTTTTTATTTCGGCAACGTTTTTATTCTTAAATGGTTTTACTGTTCATTTAAACTTTAATTTATTTCACTATTATTAACTTATAACTTGTTACTTTCTAATATTCTCTGACAGTATTGAGACACGAGTTTAAAGTTATGCATTTTAAAATGTTACAGGCTAACTAGTGATGTAATGTTAAGATTAATGATAATTTGTGTAATCTGTTTACTTCTATTAGCATTCGCCATGTTTCTTTGAAAATCTCTGAAGTAAGTAAAGCTACAGTGGGGTCATCATTTTTACCTTTTACGAACAACAACCTGTAATTATTTATTACATGTCTCGTATTTTTCCAGTTCTAAACAGTTCAGATTGGATTTTCTTTAGTTGTAAGATACTTTTCCAAAGTTTCAAACATTCAATACAGGAAATATTTTATCGTGCTAATGGTTGATACTTACATTAGGAAAGGTTGTTTATGCAATTTTTCAAGTTTATATTTTTAGTTTGGTTTCATAATGTTTTGTTTTTCCCATCAATTTCTTTAATATGTTTTTACTCTAAAGTTTTTTATGTTTCTATAAATGAGATACTTTTACTGTCTTTAAAAATACCACCACCCTTTTACATACTATTAGCTTTCACATATTTTTATTCTGTGAGAATTTTGAAACTTAAAAGTCTCGTTTTTTGAGTTTTCTTAATTGCATTTGTTTAAAGTTATATTCATAGTTTATTCATACTTATGTACTGCTTTTATTTCTAAGACAGGAAAAGACTTATTTTAGATTGATAATATATTATATACTACTATCAATTTTATAACTTGAACAGCATAAATTTATGGTTATTAATTGTGTTTCCAAATTTTGACTCTTTCTTATGTTCCATGTTTTTTAATACTAATTTAGCGATTTAGAGTTTCGAGTGATTCTTGACTGGATGAAAAAACTCCTGGAAAACTATCAATTTTGGCCTGGAAAAATCCTTGAATTTAGATTCAAAATTTGAGTGGCCACCCTGATAAGGAGTTTGCATTCAATGGTAGTAAGCAAAGTAAGGACGATCATTGGAACTACCTTATGATTAAGTGAAAGTTTTGGAGAAGGGCTCGCCAATTCACAAATTAACACCATTGTATATAACCGGGACGTATTTTGAAATATCAGTTTGTGCTCATTTCATACCTCCACTACTACCAGCCGAAATACATCACTGATCTAATAAAATCTGTACATCGCTTCGAAATTTAAACGTACATCTTCGTTCGTTGAAGACGAGTGTAACATACTACGTATTATCACCATCGTAGAGGGTTGTCACGCCTCCTAAAAATCCTAGAATTGCTATAATTTGCAAAACACCTATAAAAATTAATATCTAACTTTTTCTTCTTTTTTTCAGAAATCTATAATATCCTAACTATTGCTGTTATAATTTTTTCTATCTGGCTGCAGATTTTTCTTAACCTCAGTCTTTCCAAGTAAGGTTTCTAGATTTAAATTCACATTGGTCCAGGAGACAAGTGAACAATCAGCGCGATGTGTGCATATAAAAGCATCGAAGTTACAACAAGTATGTATTTTTCTGTAAGGTGAATAACATTGTAAGACAAGTATTCCAATAGTTATGTCCTTGCTTACATCTCAGTCTTCTAACGAGTAGCTACGAATATACATAAATTGCCATTGTTGTGTTTCCTTTGTATTGTATGTTGTTTCTGTTGATGACTAATATGTTTAATTTTTATTGTTTGATCATTCATTTTAAAATGGTTTTTAAAATGGTAACTGTTTCATTGTTAGTTTTTTTACAGAAAACACAAGTGTTAATAAGTATAACATTGCTTTATTGGAAGAAATATCATGCATAGTACAAATTTATCCAGAATGGCTCTTCCTAATGTACACATACATTGGTGCCTTAAATGTTGCAAATTAAAACGCTGGAAGGATATTGGTAGAAAATTAATTATAAGAAAAAGATAAACATAAAGCAAGATTTTTGACTGAAATTTGTAAGTATGAGATGATGCAAGTTAAAACTGAGCCACTTTTCTGTGTTAAGTTTCAAAGTTTGTTCAATAAAATCCATCGTTTATTATTTATATTTTTGTATCAAGATGTGTACATCTTTTTCTTCCATTAGATAACAAATTACAATAAATTACAAACAAACGTTTCAAAATGATTGGCTATTGAGCGATTTATATGAAATATCGGTCCAAACATTTTATACAAATATATTTTCTATATCTATTCGGCAAAATGTGGCTGGTTAATGTATTAAAGCAATAGAATCTCATGTAAAAAGTGTTTAGCCCCAACGAGTGTCAAAATTCCATCAGAAAACAATGCTAGAGAGTACAGAGGTTTAACAAGACTACTGATAGGTGTGATTGTTTCCTTTGGAAACATTTAGGAGTCACTATTAAATTCATAGGTCTTTGCAAGATATTTAAAACACTTCTCATTCTTTCCCACGGGCATGCAAAATTTGAATAAGTGTTTAGTGTATATGATAAATTTTTTAGTAAAAAACTTTTCTTAAAGTCTTATAGCACAAAGGCTTGTAAATGATCATAATGTGAAGCAACAACCTCAATTCTCATAATTTAACTTACTTCTAAAACTTTCTGGACCATGTTAAAAACGCTAGATCTTTAACTTACTTCTAAAACTTTCTGGACCATGTTAAAAACGCTAGATCTAGATACTTCAATCTAATCAGAAGGATCGATACATGCAAATATTAAAACGTGATAGGGATAGTAAAGTGCAAAACAAACTCTGAAATTGAGAACTCTAACAGAGAAAAGCAATAGTTAGCTGAAAACAAAAAAAGGAATATTGTTTTTGTGAAAACAAATCGACCATCATCAAGTTCAATGCATTAAACAGAGTAGACCATCATCAAGTTCAATGCATTAAACAGAGTAGCTGATGACATCATCAAGTTCAATGCATTAAACAGAGTAGCTGATGAGAGGCAGGAACTATTGGATAGTGTTCTAGCCAGGAAAAAGATTTTGATGCAGGAGAAGGCAGATTTATAACTACAGCCAATGAAGTTTGTGACATTTTTTTAACTTAACAAATATTTATAATAAATCAAAATATTATTACTATAATGTATCAGTGGGAATTGAATCATAGCGGTGAGAGACCTCCATAAGACAACTCCTAGCAAGAAAAATTGTATTTTGGATTTGCTCTTTTTATAATTGGAATTTACATTCCATTAGTCAGGGAATACCAGAACAGGAACACTGGGTATGCCCCATACTACCCCATACTTTGTATTTACTGACATACAGTATACAGCCAACGAGTTAAATCCAAGGCTAAATAATTTACAAATTAATTCATCTAATGTTTGCGCACTACAGAGCAATGTTCGATTTTACATTTGCTGGTTCATTTTTTCAATAACGCCGTGTGAGTTAAAACGTAAAAGGGACTGTAACTTATCACAGGTGTTTTATATTGAATTGTGTATATTTTGTCTCGGACTACCAGTAGAAAAAATATTTTTTTCCTGGTAAATTGTGGTGTTCTAAAAGAAACAACCACGCTTCCTGGAAAAAAGAGGTGTCGTAAGGAAACTTCAAGTGTTTTCTTCGTTCGCTCCTGGTACTTCCTGGCAGTTAAGAACACTTATTTTCTTAGAACGGCTTTACTAGCTGCTTCTAGCGTTTTGACAATGATGCGATCATGTAAATTCATATGTAGAAATATTTATATGGCGAAATCGACTGAGGATACACCATTACTACTATGCACTGTCCGTAGTAAAATGTTTACTTTGTCGTTTAGGAAAGATGTAAGGAGCTCTTTGCTTGAAAAAATGCGCTTACCGTTAAGTAAAAGTTGGAAGGATTGGTTGGCAGAATATGCTGATCGAAGGATGATAAACTTAAACAATGGTATTCCTAACACAGAAGGTGATTTAAAGGATATTCGTAATGTTGGCCCTTACTCTAAATACTGTACGAATAATGTCTTTAATGCTTTTGCGTATCGTGAAAGCACCACAAATTACCACTACAGTCGAAACAAATCTGTTGCAGCGTGTACATCCAGTGCTAAAGAACAGTATCATAAGACATTTAATGCAATCGCAGAGGAATTGGCTGTAACTGACGAACATTTAGACGTAGCGTTCAGCAGTTTTCCGTATTCAGGGTGTGCTTCGGCCATAGAATTGTCAAGTAGTGATAAAAAAGATTCTCATTCTTCCCCACATAAGTACTTACCCGTTAATGTGGATTGTTTGAAGGGAAAACGTAGTGGAAATGGATCAGGTAACACTTATATCATGTACGGGGGAAAAGAAACTTTAAACGATTGGGATGATTCCTATCAAACTTTAGTTCGCACTCTTGCTAGTAGACTTGACATGCCAAGCGAACGTCTGCAGTATTTTATACATGAAATAGAATTACAATTATTCGATGAACAACTTTCGAATATGCTTCCTGAGTATTACTCAAGTAGTAAATAAATACTCAAGTAGTAAATAAATAAGAAACCATCTCTTTCATACGATCGTAAAAATTCATAGAATATTCACAAATTGAACGGTTTTCAGTTTGAGGAGGTGTAAAGTTGGAACAGGTCCTGGTGCACCTATAAAAATGCAAAGGTGAGACCTGTTCTGAATCTTTGTAAATGTATATGTTGAATATTTTTATATACGTTGATTGTATGCTTGCTACTTTTATAATAGCCTACTATATCTGTTCATGTAGTCACAATAAATAGTAAATTTTGTTGATACCACGAACTTACCTACAAACTTACCCAAAACATTAATCCACTAAAGTGCATAGTATTTTACCACATTGACAATGGTCTGTTAACAGAGGAAAATGATAGAAAAAGTAAGAACAACTATAAATATCCCACCTGTCACTAAGTTAGTGGAATCGTAGTTGTCAGTACCTTGTAATACAAGGGTCGTAAGTTTGAGCCCACAGACCTTTTGACTTTGTCTGGTTGAGCGAGTTAACTAAGGAATAAAATATGTATTAACATTGGTACTGAGTATGAATCCCTTCATTTCTAACATCTAATTGATCGATGGCTTTATTTCTAACATCTAATTGATCGATGGCTTCATTTCTAACATCTAATTGATCGATGGTTTCATTTCTAACATCTAATTGATCGATGGCGGAGCACATCGTAACTTTGGTTAATGCGTGTTAAGGCCGATTTCCAGAAAGTTGAAAATTCTCAACTTCCACGGCGGACAAGCGCGAAAAAGCAAATTGAGCATGCGCTAAAATGTTCGCTCCGCCCGCGCGGGCAAAAATGTAGTAATGGAAATCGGCTTTTACTGTCGTCGTCATGGTCGTTATCTCTTAAGTTTTTTACTTATAACCAGTTTACACGATACAACTTTTAAGGTAGCACTATGGTAAAAAAAACTATTTTCTTGACGTATACTCTTTTATGGAAATATCTATGTCCAATAGTTACGCACGATTAGTTAAAACGTAAAAACGGCAAGAAGTTGATAAAAATTAATTATGCTAGGCACAATACCAATACACAATACAAGTTGTACCATTCCTGAGTTAGCGTTCTTCAAAATTACAAATTCAATGTTTTGAGAAAAACAACTTTGATAAACAGATACTTGTGCAATATTTTTCGTAAATGTTATCTTAATTTGCAGTTTTATCCATTCATTTTTATCCCAATTCATTGCTTTTGACTTCTTTCTTTGTTTTTTTCTCGTTATATCTGTGTTCATTGTAAGTTCGTAGGCTTCTCCATTTTTAGACGCCTTAACGTATTATTTACTCCCAATTTTTAGGCACGAGACCACTAGTCGTGCTTATAAAACAATTATCCATGGCATGCCTGTCAATTACCATGCCCGTTGATGAAGTCATGATATACTTAGAGTCTGTTTCCATAACACCATTTTTAGAAATGTTAGAAAAGTAACATTCTCCAGTCGTACGGATAATGCAATCTTTATGTGACAATTGACTCTGCTTAGCTGTAGAAATATTTGCTTAAAACGTACTTTGCGTTTCATACCAACTTCGGACTTGGTCAAGTGCTCCTATTAAATTTTAATTAAGTAAGCATGTAAAAAAGGGTTCTTAAATTACTTATAAAATATCATTTTTTGGAATCTTCTAAATAATTTTTGCTACTGGGAAGAAGAAATGCTAAATCTGCTGTGGCATTGTGACGTTCACTCTCCCACCCGGAAATTTCTTCAAAAATGTACCTTAAGGTAGGTATTTGTATAGGCTTCAAACTTAGTCAGATTAAAATTAAAATACAACAGATATTTCTATTCCAAAAGGAAATACCATTTATCGGCCAAACATGAAAAAGCAAGATATTTCGACTCCATCACATTCATGGCTGTTATTAGCCATCGATCTTCTGAGAAAGATGAAAATTCTCAACTTCGGCCTTTAATTTAACGTTGTACATGGTTTACGTTCACTAGAGTCAGTATAGAACTTGATAGTACCTTGCTGCAGCAGCATACATATCATTTGGTGCTCTTTCACGTGTTAGCAGTTTTTTTTTTAACACCTCCCAATGTGGGTCATTTTTGCCCGCGGAAAATTAAAACTAATAAATTTTGATCGCGCATAAAGTTATTAACTTGAAATTTTGTGACTTTTCCTAAGTCTCTATAAGAAGCAAAATGGCTCAAAACTTAGGGTTAAAAATAAGTGGTGTCTCACAACGTTCCTTAGCAACAGGTTGCAACCGTTTTAGTGACCCTTAAGGTAGTAATGTCAGATATTTGTACCCGTAATCATTCGCTTATGCTGCGGTGACCGGTTAGCAGAAAAATTAATCAAAATGAGTTTGGTTACTTAGCGTGCCACAATTAAAGTGAAAACATTTTTATATTAAACTTTTTTTAGTTTACTTTTTCAGAACAGACTTAAGAGACGCGCGGATCTTTGGTAAATTTGGCACTTTGTTACGGAACTAACCGTACTCCCTCGCTTGCCTCCGAATGGGAAGAAATAAGACGTCGAAAAAGGGATAAGTCTACGTACTAACAATGAACGAATATAGTGAGAACAAAGCAAAGAAAGGTGTTAAGAGCTAACGGGAGGGACTTTGAGGTCAAGAACAATGAATTGGGATTAAAATAAGTGGGTATAACTGCAAGTTAAGACAACTTTTAGGTATAATATTGCATAATTTTCAGTTTTTTAATGTTTAAAAGTGTTTTTCTCTAAACAACGAATTTCAAAATTTAAAACACGGTAACTTAGGAATGGTAAAATCTTATGGAATGAAACATTCCATGCTTTCTCTTTTCTTTTTTTTTCATTTTCTTCTTGTGGAGGAGCTGTACTATAATCCGTGCAATAAGGCCAGCGGAAATTGCTTAGTAGTAATAAACAGCAAATATGGTACTTGGGCCTAAAAATAGACAAAAAAAAACAACCTCCGTATCTTCATATCGGACAAAACAAACTGACAATATACATAATATCTTTCAGTTCAGAACCTTCATTGTATCAATCTAAACAAACACACTAAGTTTCACGGTTTGAGCTTATGCTGTCCCAAAATACCCATTGTTTTGGAGGCATTGTGCCTGATTAATTATGCACATAATTTTTTATCACTTTCTTGCCATTTTCACGTTTTGTCTAATCGTATGTAACAATTGGACAAATATTTCAATAAAAGTGTATATGTCAAGAAATTCGTTTTAACTTACCGAAGTTAAATGCTTATGGTTTCGATAAACAATCTCTAATTTTAATCAATAGTTACTTAATAAACAGGTGGCAGAGGACAAGGATCGATACAACTTTTAGTTATTGGTCAGAATTACTATCAGCTGTACCACAAGGTTCCGTACTAGGTCCTCTTTTGTTCAACATATATATAAACGACCTGTTTTTCACTATTGAACAAACTAGTGTTTGTAATTATGCTGACCATACAACATACGAATGTGATAAAAATCTAAATCACTTAATACAAAAATTAAAACATGATTCTCTTTTAACAATAGAATGGTTTGAAATAACTACAGTAGACTCTCCATAACTCGAACGCCCAAGGGGAGTCGAAAATCGTTCGAGTTATGGAGAGTTCGAGTAGTAGAGAGTTTGAAATTTTTGCAAAATTTTTCTCTAATTCATGGAATGAATTGATGGAAATGAAATATTTGGTAAAAAATCTACTTTGTGGGTTGATAAAAAGGTCAAAAACATATATATTTTAGCATCAACAATTTATTCACTGAGGAAAAA